>CACVBM020001718.1:1200000-1505865 GCA_902728155.2 Microthlaspi erraticum | reverse complement strand
TACAAAAAAGAATCAGAAACAAGAATCGAAACCCTTACATGATCACACTTATTTCCCTGTGTTAATACATATATCGATTTTAAACCCAAAACAAAGAAAAAATGTTCAGCTTCTACTTCTACTTCTACACTACTCTTAATTCACCAATAACCTCCACAAGAACACTTCCCCTGTTTGAAATGATGAAACCTGCTCGCATCTCTCACTACAATCTCTCTTCCCGTAACCAAAGATATAAACTCAACCACCTTGTGACAATCTTTACATATCCTATGGTTCTGAGTTATCTGCAACTGATTCCATTCTCGCGTGTTCACCAATCCATAAGCTATCGCAAGCTTCTCGCTGTGATACCTCACTACTCGCTCCTCTCCTTCAGTTACATCCACGTCTGGTAAAAGGCTTCTCTCCTCCGCACAGTACCCATACTCTGTTATCTCTTCCATTAGCTCATCAACCTTCTGATATATTTGCCTGTTAACCACATTTCAAGGTAAATGAGAGTGAAACAAAAGACATGCAAGCTTATATACTATTATACCTTTTCGTCGTCTCACTGTAAGACTCACACTCATCTCCTGAAAGAAAACTGTGACTCTGATCTCCAACCTCAACCCAAGAACAAGCAGGCATCATTCTCAAACCTCTGCTCTCCAACGCATCCAAAACCCCCGCGGCTTCCGCGGTTTTCCCCATACTATTATACACATTATACATCACAACGTAGCTTCCAAGCTTCTCTGGCTCCATTCCATAGAGTTTCTCAGCAACCACTCTTCCGAGCTCCAAGTTCCCATGCATCCTACACGCATTCAAAAGCGCCGCCCACATGTTAACCGTCGGTTTCAGAGGAGCTCTTCTGATGAAAGCAATTGCTTCATCTAACAAACCGTCTCTCCCCAAAATCTCAACCATACAAGCGTAGTGCATCGCCCTCGGTTTGATCCCATGAACCTCTCCCATCGACAAGAAAATCTCCCACCCTCGTTCTGATAAACCGGAGTAAGCACAAGCCGATAGAACCGCCAAGAACGTGACGTGGTTCGGCGCGACGTTCGCGGTTGTTACCATCTTCTCGAACAAGCTAACCGCGTCCGCTCCTCTACCGTGATTCGCGTATCCACCCATCAAAGCGTTCCACAAGATTATGTTCTTCCTCGGAAGCTGATCGAAAACGTGTCTTGCAGTGTCTACTCTCCCCCATTTGCTGTAGAAATCCACAAGCGCCGTGTTCGCAACGATCTCCGACTCGAAACCGCTCCGAATCAAACAAGCGTGCGCTTGCTTAGTAAGCTCGAGCTTAGCAAGCCTTGTGGAGATCCTTATCATAATCGAGAGCGTGAACTGATCAAAACAAGCACCTGACTCTCGCATCTCATACAACAAAAACAGAGCTTCCTCGCTGAATCCATGGAGCGCGTAACCAGCTATAATGTTATTCCAAGAAACCGTCGTCTTCTCAGGCATGTGATCGAAAACTCGTCTCGCGTCCTCAACATCTCCACACTTACTGTACATATCAATCAACCCGCAAGAAACAAAAGTGTTATCAACAGCTCCTAACTTCAACGCACAAACGTGCAGTTGCTTCCCAACGTGGATCGAACCTAAACCAGCCGAGGCACGGAGGATCACCGGAAACGTGTGCGTCTCGCAACCGGAAAGCTCCTCCCACATCATCTTAAACAGCTTCAGAGCTTCTAAATAGTTACCGAAATTGACGAAGCCAGAGATAATCGAGTTATAAGTAAAAAAGTTTCTCTCAGACATTTCGTCGAATAGCTTACGTGCTTCTATAATCATCCCGCATTTCACGTGCATTAACAAGATCTTGTTCATCATGTATTGCTCTGGCTCAAACCCGTTGCTCGTCATGTAGCCTAAAACCCTTTTCACACACCGAATCGATCTCAGACGTATACAAGCTTCCACTAACGCATCGTACGTACTACTCCCAACGCGAACGTTACCTCGAATCTCCAGAATCTCGAACAACTCAAACGCTTCTCTGAGCCTGTTGCACAAAACGAACTTTTCGATCTGGCTACATATCCTGATCTGGGTATCATCCAAAACCGGATCTTCCGATTCATCGGTTTCTGTAATTGGTTCCGGTTTAAGCTTTCGATTCGGTTTCAGCCGTTGAACTAGAGAAGAACAGGTGATTCTCGCGAATGGGTTTTTCCATCTTCTTCGACGGATCGAGAAATCGTATCGAGAAAACCGCGGGAAACTGAAAACGTTGGGATCGGAATAGTTAGAGTCACGACTATTACTCTGAGTATCGTCTAACCTTAAGCTCTGATAAAACGCGAGTGGGATCTCCATGATTGGAGGTAATGGTGGTGATCAGTAAGAAGACAACCGGAGAAACCAGAGAATCCACACCATTGTGATCGGATTACTGAAAGTTATGAGGAAACGCCGATGGAGCAATGGAAGCTCACGTCAAGAAGATTGATTTGTTAATGCTACGGAAGAGTTTTGTTGCAGATTATAAGGAAACGCCGATGGAAGCTCACGTTAAGAAAATTGATTTGTTGTTAATGCTGCGATAGGGTTTTGCTGAAGAAGGAAGAAAAGGGATTTGAAAATAGAGGGAAGAGCGATCACAGCATTGGGAGCTCCGCTTATGGCAGTTGGGGAAGGTTTTGACTTTAGACTTTGAAGAGAGAAGCAGGTAGTAATGACACTACGTCGTTTTCACAATTACCAGATCTAGTCACGCGCCACACTAATCTAATTACAATTAGTCAATTACCTTCCATGTAATAATCATCGTTTTCGAGTTAATTAAGGAAAAGTTTATAGTTTCTACTTAACATTTATTTATGACATTTTATTTTGTGAGATTTTTTATTATACCAAAAAAAAAGTCTTCTCTTATCTTTTTATCATTTCTTTGATTTTTGTCATGTTTTGCCAAAATTGTCTTTCAATATAATTAATAACTCATATCAAATTCTTTTAGAATTGAACAAAACTACTAAAATTCCTAAAAATGATCTAAAGACTGTTTAGAATATTTGAATAATTTTCTATTTATTTTTCATGTTCAGAAAATTAATTAAAGTTTTGTTCTACCAATTTCAATAGAATATGTTTTCTATTAGTTACTTAAACGTCTCACGACTGTAGAATATGATATCTACAAGTAGTTTATATATACCTCTACCACAAACAAAATTCAATATCTACCAAATACTATATTTTCTACCATTTGGTAGAATTCGCTCCAAATATATTCTACATAATACACCATCTTCTGTTAATCGTGGATTTCATGTTCTACGTTAAACACTGACATCTATCGTCCATAGTTTTCGTATCATATGTGATACAATTCATTCTACCACCCATAGAAATCCGTAGAATTCGTGTTTCTACTAGACGTTCTACCAAAATAATTGTCAATAGTAATTCATCTTCTACCAGATTCGAGTTATATTGCAACTGAATATTTTTCAAATCTTTGTTTTTCTTCTTTTTCTTTACCATCTGAAACTATAATAAAGCCCGCATTATACGTGTGATGAAATGATAATAAAGTAAAATTAAATTGATATAGGTTTAGTTAAAAAAAATATAGGTTAATTATTTAATGGAGAACCTAAAATTTTCTTGTGTATATTCTGCTATTATTTTGGAAGTACCGTGGTTCACGGTTCACCTATGATATAATTTTAAACAATAATTTATAATTTAAGTTAAAAAATCAACATAGAATTAATATATGAAATTCAAAATTTGTTTATGTATATTTAAATTTGAATAAAAATGTGTTTCATCTATTAAATAATTTCAAATAAACAGTTTTATTTTTTTAGTTCAGTAACAAATAAATCATATACATTATCATAGAAAATTCTAGTATATTGTCTTTAATTTGATATGTAAGCTGTAAAATGTAATTAAATATTTTACATGTATACTGATTTTTAAAGTAAAAATAAAAACGAATTTAATTGTAAACTTTGGGGAAATTTCAAAATTACAATTTTTGAAATAATTATTCTTAGTAAGTTTAGAAAGATATAAATATGATTGGTTGCAGGAATTAGAGTAATCAAAATAAGTAATAATGAAAATAATTATGTTTGACAATGAATATAAGAGAATTAAATAAATCCAAAAATAAATTAGCTGAGAATAATTGTGGGAGTGACACATCAACAAACATTTTCTTCAATGTTCTTCCTTTAATATATCGACTAGTAGCTGTCTTGTGCATTAGCCCGGTTTATATTTTTTTTTATCTTTTTGGTTTAGTTTGGTATTCAACCCGATCAATTAATAGAATGAGTATTGTAGATTATTTTTGACTAGATTAGGCCCCGCGTATACGCCTGTTTATTATACAATTTTTTTTGAAATAAATCATAGAAAAATATTAAATAAATTTGACATTTTAAAAGTAAGTATTAATATTAAAACACCGATAAAAGACATCTAAATATTATTAGATTGGTAATATTTTATAAAAATCCTACGACTCGCAACCACGTTGTCCGCATCCAACTTTATATAATAAGATATCCAAACATTTCAATGTACTTTTAGATTAATAATAAAGAGATAAAGATGATTTTATATTTCCTAATAACGAAAAATTCCATTAAAGTTATTATTAAAACAGCATCTAAATTTATAAATAGGGATAAAAGTGGTCACACAAAACCCTAGTCGATAGAAAGAGGTCACAATAACAATTCACGAACCAAAGTTGGAGAAGATAATTATTAGGAACTAAGAGGATTTGTGATTTTCTCTCGTAGACAGAACTACTCTATTAGATGTCTTCCAAAGTTAGGGCAAAGAAGGGGGAGCAATCTCCAGAGCCTATGTCGTGTCAGATTACGTCACTTCCAGATGACATCATCATGGATATAGTAGCACGTGTACCGAGATGCTACTATCCCACAATCTCTCTCGTTTCCAAGAGTTTCGGAGCTCTCGTTGCGTCGCCTGAGCTATACACGAGACGATCCTTGTTAGGCTGCAGCGAACAGTGTCTCTATGTTGTCCTCTATATCCGCACCACCTATGATCTACGTTTGTCTATCCTCCACCGGAAAGCCAACAAGAATCGCTTGGGCATCATCCCATTGTTTCCTCCTTTGCATTACAGTAGAAGCTATGTCGCAGTCAATTCCAAAATATATGTGGTAGTAGGTCAAACAAACAATACACAGTGCATCGACTGTAGATCTCACACTTTGCAGTCCACCTCCAGCATTCCTAATATAATGGGTTTAAAGGTCGCTGGAACCATCGATGGGAAGATTTACGCAATCGGAGGCTGTTTGACTGATGACGATCGGTTGTCGAAGAGAGTCAAGGTGTTGGATACAGAAACTCAAATGTGGGAGTCTAGGTTGACAAAGCCTGGCATAAATCTAGGCAGCTTGAGGCCTTATGTTGTGGTGATGGAGGATAAAATTTACATGAAAGATGATGAGTATAGCTTTGTTTATGGGCCAAAGGAAAATAAATGGGAATTGGACGAGATGTTGAATTCTAAGAGATGGAGCAATGCATGTGTTGTTGACCATGTGTTGTACTATCACGATATTTGCAATAATATGTTAAGAGCATATGATCCAAAGGAGAGGTGTTGGAGAGTGGTGGTAGGTTTGGAAGAATTATTGGTTAACACGGCCGGTTCACCCCTTACCAGGACAGTTAGTTACGGTGGAAAATTGGCTATCTTCTTTGCAAAAGGAGAATATATTTGGAAACCAAACGAGATTTGGTGTGCCGAGATTGCTTTGGAAAGATGCCAAGGAGGAGAGATTTGGGGTAAGATGCAATGGTGTGGTGTTGTGTTTAATGATGATAATTTTTGCATGGTTGAATGTTTAGCTGTTACGGTTTGATTTAATAACTCTCCTTCGTATAAGTTCTTATTCACTCTCAGTTTCTTATGTCTCATTTTGTGGTTGGAAGCTTGTTTACTTAAGAGCACATAATGTTTGCAATAGATTTCTTCATGCTCAAGATACCTCAGTGTGTCTCTATATTATGAGCCAACTTTAATGAACATTTGATCCGTATGCTAACAAGTACTGAAACAACATTTGATTTGTATGCTTAACACTTAGTGAAAACAATCAGCGAATAAATCACAGATTTGGTGAGTTCATAATCAAAGTGGGCACAATAGTGTTTACCAATCTGTCTTCGTAGATACAGCCTGATATTTGTCTACACCTGTAGACGAAACCCAGACATTCGAGATCAAATTAAGCAAAATCAAATCGTTTTGCATTTGTTTTGTCTGAGATGAGAAATTCTTTAAGGGACGTTGTAGCTCGGTTTGAGATAGATTCTCATTTGAACCCATACAACTTTAACCTTGTGAGACATGGAAGAAAGAACGACTGAATTTTTATACGATAAAGTCGATTGGAAGACTCTCTAGTTGATAGGCTCATGTTTCGGCCCGTATTCTGCTGATGACTTCAGTTTAAATATTGAATCGGACATGTGTAGAGCAAAACCGAACCGAATCAAATTAAAGGTGGCTATGACGAGAACCGAACCGGTTGCTATTTCAAAATAGCATACAAAAAGATACGCGGTGAGCGTGGATCGAACACGCGGCTCTCAGCCCTAAGGATGTACATCAATAACGTTATTATCATATTAGTATTTGCAAATCAATTTTCGGGAATAGAGTCACCATGTTAACTCTCAGCCTCGGAATTACATAACTACCCTTAATGAAAATCTTGAAAAAATCTTTCAATTTGCTTATTATCTTATTTAAAAACGAATTTATTTTATTGGACGATGGATAACGAATTTTGCTTTCTTCCTAAATTATTTTTGGATATATACCGTATAATTAACATATTTTCGCGCCATATATATAGAGTAAATTAAAAATTTTGTAAAGAATTAAAAATTGGAAAACCTAGGTAGAATAAGAAAACAAAGCCAATTGAAAACCAAATTGTAAATAAAAGGATGAAAACGAATAAAAACCAGAAAATAATAAGATGACAATGAAGAGAAAACAAAAGAAAATATAATATCTGATAAGAATAAGAAATAAATGGTAGAAAATGAAGAAAAAAAATTTGAAAGAAGTAAAAGACAGAGTAAAAGAAGAAGAAGATAAAATGAGATTAGGGTTTACGATGTACAGTTTATATTGATGGGTGTAAGATTTAGTTTTTGGTGCATTTTAAAAAATTTGAATACACTACATTACCGATTAAAAACAAAAAAAACGGTTTTTAAGAAAAAAAATTAAAAATAAAAGCAAATTCAGAACAAATTTGTAAAATGTGGGATTTGGGTGTGCGGTTTGGGGGGGGGATTATAATGTGGAGTTTGAGTTAACGGTGTAGGGTTGTTTATAGGGTAGGGGGTGTGGGGGGGGGGGGGGTATGGGTTTAGGGTTTAGGGTTTATGGTTAATATTGACGAGTGTAGGGTGATAATGGAACCCGCTTACTCGTCTGGAGACTCTGCAGATATTTATTTCCCATTCTTTCCCTAAACCCTACAAAACTTTCTTCTAACCAGATCATGTCGTGTCCACGCCATTACCATTTGAAAAATGTAATTTCTGTTTCGTATTTTTCAGGTCATAGTACAATTGTACAAATTCCATTATTCAATAAATCCAAATGTTAATTTTGGTACCAATATATATTATACATATTTGAATATAATTTGTAATGCATAAAACGTCGACTACGCTGGTCGATAGACTACAAATCTTATTCATCAGCCAAAATTATGGGTGTGAATGGTAAGCAAGTTAGAGTAAACCAATTTACTCTATCTCCTCCACACTAATTAGAATAAAATTGTTTTTGTTAGAGCATTTCCAACCCACCATCAAATCTCCCATTAAAACTTATTTTAGTGTGAAATCCATTTCCAATCTACCCTTATTTTTGACATCAAAATGAGGGAACATCATTTTTTCCCTTATTTATAGTGTAATCTCATTTATTCCCTTATTTTTGATGTTAATCTTTTTTATTTGCATATTGATCCTTCAAATTTAGTTTTTTTTTTAATTTACAACTTAAATAAGTTATAATTTTTGTTTCATTTGTTTACTAGAATTAATCATAAAATATTTTTTAGAAAATGACATGATTTATATGATACAAATAGATTATAATTCAGTTTTATAGCATTATAAAGTAAATAGTAGGTAACTCTAGAAAATTATATAAATGAGAAATTATTGAAATTGTTTTGTATTTTTAATGAAGTAATGTAATTACTATGTATAATAATATTTTAATTTAAATAATATACTAATTTATGGAATTTATTATAAGAATAAAATAAATGGGGCTAATTTGTAAAGCTTATAAATTAAAATGTTTTTACAATAAATTTAGATTTAAAATATACCTAGAATATTCCCTTGGAGAGAAACACAACATCATTCTAAGGAAACACTAAAATGATGGAAAATATAAAAGAATACATTGGAGATAGTCTTATCAAATGACTTTGATTTTTTCCAGCTGAAAATTTTAGGGAATTGCAGTCAATAACAATATTGTGAACTGTGACAGATAACCATATAATAACCATATAATATTCCAGATAATTAACAAAGTAACCATATAATAGGCTTGACTAGAATATAACTTATATTTTGAGTGATTTACACTTTACAGCTATAAGTACTTTTGTCTTTTTTTCTTTCTACACTTATAAACACTTTATGCTCTTAGATGACAAAACACCTCTTTCTTCTCTTCTTTAATTTGGCTTTGTTTACTTTTCTTGGTTCTTGTTTTACTTTACTCTTTATTTCTTACTAGGAGAGTACCTGCCGGATGAGCGGATTTTTAATTATTTTACAGACTATTTATTTGTTAAAGAGTCTACAATTTGAATAAATATTTGTTAATTAATTTAACATCATTAATAGTTATGCTTCTTATTCGTACATTCATTTTACTAAAAAAATGTATATTAGTTTTTTTTTTACACTCGATTAACTAATCCAATACACAAATATGTGAACTGTTATAAGACAATTCTACAACGGACGATTCCACCATTTTCAAAGGCTCCCGGCCGACGGCTCCACGTGCACAATTCTGTAAACTTCCAGTAAGTTTGTCTCCAATAATATGCATAAATTATTAGCAAATCGCATCCGCCGGGATTCGAAACCTAGACCTCCTGGTGTAGAAGCATTAAATCCCTTCAACCATTAGGCTAAGAGGCTTCCACAAGAAATGTTTATTAGCTATGCGCGGGTTTATATATCATAACTTTTTCTATATAGTTGCTTCAAAACGTTTTCACATTATATATGTCTGTTGTGTTTGTATTGTTTTAGACTAAAATACTATATTTGACATAAGCGACTAAATTACATAAGAAACTTAACTCTCCTATGAGCATCATTCAGCTCTCCACTACTATTGTATATAATCCATATTCCAACCGCAAGCACATGCTCTAAATTGGTTCCCACCTTGTTTGTTTTTATAACTTTCGCATCTACAAAAGAACACAAACAATGATATATAGCACTTGATTCACATACAATATGTACCTAAATACACTCATCTGTTGGCTTTGTATTTGCTTTCTCTGTGATCTGATTCGAACAAGTGTAATAATAGGCTTAAACTTGATACTAAAGCTTCTTTTTTATTAGTAAATGATGTAGATTGATATAATGTTACAAAAAAGAATCAGAAACAAGAATCGAAACCCTTACATGATCACACTTATTTCCCTGTGTTAATACATATATCGATTTTAAACCCAAAACAAAGAAAAAATGTTCAGCTTCTACTTCTACTTCTACACTACTCTTAATTCACCAATAACCTCCACAAGAACACTTCCCCTGTTTGAAATGATGAAACCTGCTCGCATCTCTCACTACAATCTCTCTTCCCGTAACCAAAGATATAAACTCAACCACCTTGTGACAATCTTTACATATCCTATGGTTCTGAGTTATCTGCAACTGATTCCATTCTCGCGTGTTCACCAATCCATAAGCTATCGCAAGCTTCTCGCTGTGATACCTCACTACTCGCTCCTCTCCTTCAGTTACATCCACGTCTGGTAAAAGGCTTCTCTCCTCCGCACAGTACCCATACTCTGTTATCTCTTCCATTAGCTCATCAACCTTCTGATATATTTGCCTGTTAACCACATTTCAAGGTAAATGAGAGTGAAACAAAAGACATGCAAGCTTATATACTATTATACCTTTTCGTCGTCTCACTGTAAGACTCACACTCATCTCCTGAAAGAAAACTGTGACTCTGATCTCCAACCTCAACCCAAGAACAAGCAGGCATCATTCTCAAACCTCTGCTCTCCAACGCATCCAAAACCCCCGCGGCTTCCGCGGTTTTCCCCATACTATTATACACATTATACATCACAACGTAGCTTCCAAGCTTCTCTGGCTCCATTCCATAGAGTTTCTCAGCAACCACTCTTCCGAGCTCCAAGTTCCCATGCATCCTACACGCATTCAAAAGCGCCGCCCACATGTTAACCGTCGGTTTCAGAGGAGCTCTTCTGATGAAAGCAATTGCTTCATCTAACAAACCGTCTCTCCCCAAAATCTCAACCATACAAGCGTAGTGCATCGCCCTCGGTTTGATCCCATGAACCTCTCCCATCGACAAGAAAATCTCCCACCCTCGTTCTGATAAACCGGAGTAAGCACAAGCCGATAGAACCGCCAAGAACGTGACGTGGTTCGGCGCGACGTTCGCGGTTGTTACCATCTTCTCGAACAAGCTAACCGCGTCCGCTCCTCTACCGTGATTCGCGTATCCACCCATCAAAGCGTTCCACAAGATTATGTTCTTCCTCGGAAGCTGATCGAAAACGTGTCTTGCAGTGTCTACTCTCCCCCATTTGCTGTAGAAATCCACAAGCGCCGTGTTCGCAACGATCTCCGACTCGAAACCGCTCCGAATCAAACAAGCGTGCGCTTGCTTAGTAAGCTCGAGCTTAGCAAGCCTTGTGGAGATCCTTATCATAATCGAGAGCGTGAACTGATCAAAACAAGCACCTGACTCTCGCATCTCATACAACAAAAACAGAGCTTCCTCGCTGAATCCATGGAGCGCGTAACCAGCTATAATGTTATTCCAAGAAACCGTCGTCTTCTCAGGCATGTGATCGAAAACTCGTCTCGCGTCCTCAACATCTCCACACTTACTGTACATATCAATCAACCCGCAAGAAACAAAAGTGTTATCAACAGCTCCTAACTTCAACGCACAAACGTGCAGTTGCTTCCCAACGTGGATCGAACCTAAACCAGCCGAGGCACGGAGGATCACCGGAAACGTGTGCGTCTCGCAACCGGAAAGCTCCTCCCACATCATCTTAAACAGCTTCAGAGCTTCTAAATAGTTACCGAAATTGACGAAGCCAGAGATAATCGAGTTATAAGTAAAAAAGTTTCTCTCAGACATTTCGTCGAATAGCTTACGTGCTTCTATAATCATCCCGCATTTCACGTGCATTAACAAGATCTTGTTCATCATGTATTGCTCTGGCTCAAACCCGTTGCTCGTCATGTAGCCTAAAACCCTTTTCACACACCGAATCGATCTCAGACGTATACAAGCTTCCACTAACGCATCGTACGTACTACTCCCAACGCGAACGTTACCTCGAATCTCCAGAATCTCGAACAACTCAAACGCTTCTCTGAGCCTGTTGCACAAAACGAACTTTTCGATCTGGCTACATATCCTGATCTGGGTATCATCCAAAACCGGATCTTCCGATTCATCGGTTTCTGTAATTGGTTCCGGTTTAAGCTTTCGATTCGGTTTCAGCCGTTGAACTAGAGAAGAACAGGTGATTCTCGCGAATGGGTTTTTCCATCTTCTTCGACGGATCGAGAAATCGTATCGAGAAAACCGCGGGAAACTGAAAACGTTGGGATCGGAATAGTTAGAGTCACGACTATTACTCTGAGTATCGTCTAACCTTAAGCTCTGATAAAACGCGAGTGGGATCTCCATGATTGGAGGTAATGGTGGTGATCAGTAAGAAGACAACCGGAGAAACCAGAGAATCCACACCATTGTGATCGGATTACTGAAAGTTATGAGGAAACGCCGATGGAGCAATGGAAGCTCACGTCAAGAAGATTGATTTGTTAATGCTACGGAAGAGTTTTGTTGCAGATTATAAGGAAACGCCGATGGAAGCTCACGTTAAGAAAATTGATTTGTTGTTAATGCTGCGATAGGGTTTTGCTGAAGAAGGAAGAAAAGGGATTTGAAAATAGAGGGAAGAGCGATCACAGCATTGGGAGCTCCGCTTATGGCAGTTGGGGAAGGTTTTGACTTTAGACTTTGAAGAGAGAAGCAGGTAGTAATGACACTACGTCGTTTTCACAATTACCAGATCTAGTCACGCGCCACACTAATCTAATTACAATTAGTCAATTACCTTCCATGTAATAATCATCGTTTTCGAGTTAATTAAGGAAAAGTTTATAGTTTCTACTTAACATTTATTTATGACATTTTATTTTGTGAGATTTTTTATTATACCAAAAAAAAAGTCTTCTCTTATCTTTTTATCATTTCTTTGATTTTTGTCATGTTTTGCCAAAATTGTCTTTCAATATAATTAATAACTCATATCAAATTCTTTTAGAATTGAACAAAACTACTAAAATTCCTAAAAATGATCTAAAGACTGTTTAGAATATTTGAATAATTTTCTATTTATTTTTCATGTTCAGAAAATTAATTAAAGTTTTGTTCTACCAATTTCAATAGAATATGTTTTCTATTAGTTACTTAAACGTCTCACGACTGTAGAATATGATATCTACAAGTAGTTTATATATACCTCTACCACAAACAAAATTCAATATCTACCAAATACTATATTTTCTACCATTTGGTAGAATTCGCTCCAAATATATTCTACATAATACACCATCTTCTGTTAATCGTGGATTTCATGTTCTACGTTAAACACTGACATCTATCGTCCATAGTTTTCGTATCATATGTGATACAATTCATTCTACCACCCATAGAAATCCGTAGAATTCGTGTTTCTACTAGACGTTCTACCAAAATAATTGTCAATAGTAATTCATCTTCTACCAGATTCGAGTTATATTGCAACTGAATATTTTTCAAATCTTTGTTTTTCTTCTTTTTCTTTACCATCTGAAACTATAATAAAGCCCGCATTATACGTGTGATGAAATGATAATAAAGTAAAATTAAATTGATATAGGTTTAGTTAAAAAAAATATAGGTTAATTATTTAATGGAGAACCTAAAATTTTCTTGTGTATATTCTGCTATTATTTTGGAAGTACCGTGGTTCACGGTTCACCTATGATATAATTTTAAACAATAATTTATAATTTAAGTTAAAAAATCAACATAGAATTAATATATGAAATTCAAAATTTGTTTATGTATATTTAAATTTGAATAAAAATGTGTTTCATCTATTAAATAATTTCAAATAAACAGTTTTATTTTTTTAGTTCAGTAACAAATAAATCATATACATTATCATAGAAAATTCTAGTATATTGTCTTTAATTTGATATGTAAGCTGTAAAATGTAATTAAATATTTTACATGTATACTGATTTTTAAAGTAAAAATAAAAACGAATTTAATTGTAAACTTTGGGGAAATTTCAAAATTACAATTTTTGAAATAATTATTCTTAGTAAGTTTAGAAAGATATAAATATGATTGGTTGCAGGAATTAGAGTAATCAAAATAAGTAATAATGAAAATAATTATGTTTGACAATGAATATAAGAGAATTAAATAAATCCAAAAATAAATTAGCTGAGAATAATTGTGGGAGTGACACATCAACAAACATTTTCTTCAATGTTCTTCCTTTAATATATCGACTAGTAGCTGTCTTGTGCATTAGCCCGGTTTATATTTTTTTTTATCTTTTTGGTTCTCCTAGTAGTTAAATATTTTGTAATAAGGAAAACAGAACCGAACAATTACCTCGTGTCCACTAAAATATAAGAAAAATATAAGTAAAGTATAAACAAAATATAAGAAAAATATTAGTAAAATATAAGCAAAATATAAGCAAAATAAAATCATATATCCAGATATAAGCAAAATAAACAAGCAAAATATTACTCATTTTCTATATATAAGGTTATTGATTATAAATAAAATTTTATAACAAAAAAATGCAAGAAATACTTACTTGCCACCCAGCCTCGATGCTGTTCAAATCCCCAGCCTGGTACGATCCCGACACAGCCATATCTGGCCAAGACTGAACTCGCCACTATTTTCTTCAATTTCGGTTGCCAACTACTCATTACAACTTTCGTGCCGTAGATCTTTGGTGTTGGCCTGGTCAGAAATGTCACCGCGTACTAATGAAAAACAACAATTTCAACGTCATAGACCAAACTCGGTTTGATTATTTGAAATCCATGAGGCCAATAATGGGCCATGAACTTTATGAAACTAATATTTAGAAAATGAATACAAAAGTTAATTCCTGATTTAAAATAGTGATAATTATAACAAGATGTGGACCGGATTTATTTTATATCATGGAATCTCATACGAAACTAAATTTAACTTTACGATTTTAAATCGGAAATAGTTCTCTGTTGAATGGGATTACTCTTTTGAATGTAAATGAGATTATTTTTCTGAACTGAATTTCAAGATGGAGCTTTTTTCACACCCATGGATGAAAACAAAATTTGGAGGAGGTTTGAAGATCGGAGGTCATTTGTTTGGAATTAAAGTAGAGGAGGAGGTTTAGAACAAACAAAAAAAGTAGAGGAGAAGGTCATTATACTCTGTTTTGAAATTTAAGTGAAAGGATGGATCATATTTTTTAAAAAATTCAGAACTTATACTCTGTTTCATTGTTATATTGTTCCCGAATGATTTTGACCTCAATAAAGCTTTTCAGGCGACCAAAAGAAAAGAAAAAAAAAATCTCAACGAATATTAAATTCATTTTCATTTGGTTCACACAGTTAATATTTTGTAAAAAAAAGTAAAAGAATAAAAAAATACTCGAGGACACTTACCTCGTGTCCTTGCGTGTATCTGTTCGCAGCATTTGAGCTCATATTCTCGTTCATATGTGAAAATACCCTCTTTATCGAAACAGTTCCTTTAGGACACAACGTTCCGTTATGGTGCCATAATTGCCATCCAGTTACATCTCCACATTTATCTGCATCCAGAGTAAGTTCAGTCGGTTTTTCCTGTATATAATATATTGTGAGCAAAATTGGAGAAATAATACTATTTGTGGGTAAAATTTAAAGGGTAAATTTGCAACCTCTCATAATCTCATAAACTTAAAGGGTAAATTTGCAAACTCTCATAAATATAAATATAAGGGTAAATTTACATTTTTCATGGTTGACTATGTAACTAATTGAAATTTTCTTTACACAATTCTGATCTTATAATATATGAAAGGTAGCAATTATGAAAGATGCTAATTTGTTTACTTTTTGCTTATATTTTGCTTATATTTTACTTATATTTTACTTAATAAAATGGTTACGACCACATTCATGTATCCATGAAAAAGATGTATAATAATTCTGTTTTTGGGTTGTTGTAAGAAATCTCATCTGTACTATGGTGACGAATTATTTACTATGGTATATAACTTTTAACGAGTATTTACATGAGAATACGTATACTCTATTAACCATTCTCATGCATATATATTATTGTTTGTTGGACCCCCATCGCAGAGTGAGAAGAGGATTTTTAACTGCCAATCATTATCTAGTGCGTTTCATACATTGGAGACTCTACATAACTGAAATAACAACTGAAATAGCATAATACACACTGGAGACTAAAATAACTACAAGTATGCCATTTATCTTTATTATTATTATTAATTTTAAAATCTGTACAATTAAAATTCGTATTAAAATTTCACATTGTCTTTTACCTTAAAAAAAATAAAAATCAGTCGAACATTAAAAAAATCTGTCATCAATAATTTGACAGATTGGATTTTCGAAACGGTAATGGCAATTCCGTAAAAAAAATTTTGATAATGTATAAATAAATAGTAATGACAATTATGTAATTACATTTTGTCTTATCAAAACATGTAAGGGTAATACAGGTATAACAAGGTGGTTGTCCCGCACCTTGTGCGGATACAATATTTTTTAACAAATTAATTAAATAAATAATTTTAATAATATAAGTAGTATAATTTTTGATTATACTAATTTTTTGTTTTCGCTAACTTCTTATTTCTATAATTTTGAGGTGTCTTATTTTTATTTTCTCTTTCTCGTTCTTCTATATAATATTCTTTTTCATTCGTTTAGGGAGATACAAAAGATTTCACACTTCTTATTTTGTTCTCTTTTATTATTTTCCAATTCTTTATATAGTTGAGATCTTTTAAATATCTATCATGGTTTTGTTATCTTTCCACTATGGATTTGCTTTAATTTGTTAATTTTCTATTTGTGAATGTAATTTAGAAAGGTGGATATAACTTTATAATCAATGATTTTTATTTACGATATTCTTCCATTCAAATGTTTAAAAAAGCATCTTTCATCCTAAACCCAAGCCCCATAGTGTAACACCATCCCACCCTAAACCCAAACCCTATAGTGTAACAACCCCCCCCCCCTCAAAGCAACCCTACACCATAAATTTAAACCCCACATTATAACGGTACATCATAAACTCCAACCGCATATTATCTTCTTCTTTTACTTCTTTCATAAATTTTTTCCTTCACTTCTACCATTTTTTCTTATTCTTACCAAACTTTCTATTCTCTTTTTATTTTCCTCTCTCTTCATTATCATCTTTTCATTTCCTGGTTTTTATTCGTTTTCTTCATTTTATTTACAATTTGTTTTTCATTTGGCTTTGTGTTCTTAAACTTCGTTTTTTTTATCTTTTGATTTTTCCAACTTCTTTGTTGTTCACATATTCTTCAATTCTTTTCTTCTTCTGTTTTGTTTTTTTTTTGTTTTTTTCGTCTTTATCTTCCAACTTTCATCTTTCCCTTACTATTATTCAGGTTTTTCTTCTTATTTCATATTATATTCATTGTCATTTTTTATTATCAATCTTTTTTTTTAGTATCTTATTTATCAATTTCGGCTTCCTTTTCATTTTTCTTTATTTATGTTTTTTCATCTTGAAATATGAAACCGATAAAATAATCACTTACGATTTACTACGAAATATGAAACTCATGGATCTTAAACGAATATTGAAAATCCTTTTAGATAAGCTTAGTCTAATTAGGGTTTTATGAGATTTAAGTTGTTTAAAAAAGGAAAGATGTACATACCACATATTTCGTGGGAAGAACTGTTTTGAGTTGGTACCATATTCGATCTTCTTGATTTCATTAGTTAAAAAAGCATGAATTTACTGTTACGAAGGTAAAAGAATTAGAAGTTAAATCCGAATCTTTGCATAAAATTTAAAGAAAAATAATGAATAATCAGTTAATCATTAGAGCTAATAACACTAAGATCCAACAAAAACAATAAACCTACATGACAAAAAGATGAAATATTATCAATTAAGGTACATGTAAAGAAGAAATATGAGACCTAAGAACTTAAATTACATATTGAAAGACAAATTGCAAATCGTAATGAGAATTAGGTTGTTTGTCCAAGTTCGTATCTGTGTATATAATATAGGGTCAGTTAAGAATCATAGGGTTTACTTAATATTTATCTACCTAAAATTTATAATATCTGCCAAAAATAAGGCAGGGAATATGGTAGTTAACATATTTATCTAAAAATATTAAAAGTCAATAATCAAATTCCTTTTTAATAAAAAAAAAGAAAAATTCGAAGATTTAATTGAAAGATTTTCATTAAGGGCATCTCGGTAATTCCGCTGCTGAGAGTTAACGTGGTGGCTCCATTCATGAAAATCACTTCGCAAATACTAATATGACAAGGTGGTTGTCCCGCACCTTGTGCAGGTACAATATTTTTTAAATAAATTAATTAAATAAAGATTTTAATAATATAAGTAGTATAATTTTTGATTATATTAATTTTTTGTTTTCGCTAACTTCTTATTTCTATAATTTTGATGTGTCTTATTTTTATTTTATATTTCTCGTTCTTCTATATAATATTCTTTTTCATTCGATTAGGGAGATACAAAAGATTTCACACTTCTAATTTTGTTCTCTTTTATTCTTCTCCAATTCTTTATATAGTCGAGATCTTTTAAAAATCTATCATGGTTTTGTTATCTTTCCACTATGGATTTGCTTTAATTTGTTAATTTTTCTATTTGTGAATGTAATTTAGAAAGGTGGATATAACTTTATAATCAATGATTTTTATTTACGATATTCTTCCATTCAAATGTTTAAAAATGCACCAAAAACTAAACCCTACACCCATCAATATAAACCCTACATCCTAAACCCAAGCCCCATAGTGTAACACCACCCCACCCTAAACCCAAACCCTATAGTGTAACAACCCCCCCCCTCAAAGCAACCCTACACCCTAAATTTAAACCCCACATTATAACGGTACATCATAAACTCCAACCGCATATTATCTTCTTCTTTTACTTCTTTCATAAATTTTTTCCTTCATTTTCTACCATTTTTTCTTATTCTTACCAAACTTTCTATTCTCTTTTTATTTTCCTCTCTCTTCATTATCATCTTTTTATTTCCTGATTTTTATTCGTTTTCTTCATTTTATTTACAATTTGTTTTTCATTTGGCTTTGTGTTCTTAAACTTCGTTTTTTTTATCTTTTGATTTTTCCAACTTCTTTGTTGTTCACATATTCTTCAGTTCTTTTCTTCTTCTGTTTTTTTTTTGTTTTTTCGTCTTTGTCTTCCAACTTTCATCTTTCCCTTACTATTATTCAGGTTTTTCTTCTTATTTCATATTATATTCATTGTCATTTTTTATTATCAATCTTTTTTTTTCAGTATCTTATTTATCAATTTCGGCTTCCTTTTCATTTTTCTTTATTTATGTTTTTTCATCTTGAAATATGAAACTGATAAAATAATCACTTACGATTTACTATGAAATATGAAACTAATATGATGGATCTTAAACGAATATTGAAAATCCTTTTAGATAAGCTTAGTCGAATTAGGGTTTTATGAGATTTAAGTTGTTTAAAAAAGGAAAGATGTACATACCACATATTTCGTGGGAAGAACTGTTTTGAGTTGGTACCATATTTGATCTTCTTGATTTCATTAGCTAACAAAGCATGAATTTACTGTTACGAAGGTAAAAGAATTAGAAGTTAGATCCGAATCTTTGCATAAAATTTAAAGAAAAATAATGAATAATCAGTTAATCATTAGAGCTAATAACACTAAGATCCAACAAAAACAATAAACCTACATGACAAAAAGATGAAATATGGACTCCGAAATATTATCATACGTCTAGAAAAAAGAATCGTAAACTGTGTTGATTTTGCAAGTTGCTATCTATTTATATAACAAAGTCGGTTGAGAAACCTAGGTTTTCCTTTTTTATCTTTCCAATTTTTTAAATTTCTTCCAAAATTGTGGTGCCTAATATGGTAATTAGAATTATTATCATAAAATATTTTTATTTACTAATATAATTCGTGAAATTAAAAAAAAAAAGAAATTATGAAGATTTTAAAAATAGAATTTTCATTAAGGTAACTGGTAATCAACCAGCTGAGTTAATGTGGTGGCTCTAAACGAAATTTTCATTTTGCAAATAATATATTAGATATTAAAATTAATAATTTTAAAATGATTTAAGTTAATCTAATAATTAACATACAAATTTATGCTATTTTAGTAAACTTCCTGATAATATATTATAAAGATATTTTTCTGTCTTTGGTAAGGAAAGCAACTGGTGTACCACAAATGCCAAAAAAATTGCCCACTACAAAAACAATATTTTGAGAAAAAGTTGGAGGATCGAACCAGGATTTCAATCTTTTATATTATTAATTGAGAAGTACATTCTAATGTTTGGATACAAGAATTAGAGAAACATCTATTTGGATAGAAGAATAAATGGAAACAAAAGTTGTTTGGATATAAGAATAAGAGAAAAATCTATTTGGATAGAAGAATAAATGGAAAAAATTGTTTGGATACAAGAATAATAACTTAAAATAAACCGATGGTTTAGAAAACTTCCGTTTTCCATCTCTTAAAAATCTGCAAAAAAAAAACTTAACATAATCTAACGATAATTCCAAATCAATAGAATATGCTTTTTGGATTTTCGGGTTTTTATAGACAAGTTCGGGTTTGGGTGAAAATCTGAGACATAATTTTATAGAGATATATATAGAGATATAGAAATTGTTCGGGTTTCTTTGAAAATTTCTGTTCGGGTTAGGTTCAATTTTTTTTTTCAGTTTAGGGTTTTCCGGATTTTTTAGATTTCTGGTTTTCGGGTTTAGATATATTAAAAAAATTGAGTATTTTAAAATTTTGATTAGGTATTGGGGTCGGGTTCCGGGTGAAAAAGTTTCCAGATTTTTTTGATTTCGGATTTTCATGTTTAGACCAGGGTTTTTTGTCGGGTTCGGATTTAGGGTTTAAATTTTCTACACAAAACAACAACGTCACACCGCACAAACGTGCGGGTACTCTACTAGTTTCAATTAAAATTAGAGTTAATCTAGTAAGTTATGTACTCTGAGTAATTTACGGATAAATTAGCTGTACTCTGAGTAATTTCTCTACTCTATATTAATCTTAGGCTCTTTGTAGCTAGTTGAAATAAATAAATGACATAGACCGATCTTTTTAAGAAAATAAATTCTTCCTCAACAGTCGAGATTGAACCCGACCCGGAACCGAATTTGGGTATTTGACCCGACGCCAGCTCAACGCCCACTCCGATTCGGTGCTTGTCTTCAATTCGCAATTCCGTCAACATTATTTCTGTTGTTTACCGGAAACATCTAAAGCGTTCGAGAAATTCGAACACCACAACACATACATAATCTCTCTCTCTCTCTCTCTCTCTCTCTCTCGCTCCACAGACGATTTTTCATTTGTACGATTTCGTTCTCGGTGAAGCAATCCGAATCATCGGAACTGGAATCGGGTTTCATTAGGACTCGTGGAGTTTCCACTAATCGAGAAGGAGCAATTATGCAATTGGGGTTTTCTCGGGAGTGACAAGGATGATCCAGAGAAGACTGGATTCAAAGGATTGATCTGACAATCATGTGGTTCAATTTCTTAAGATCCAGAGATCGATTCTCCTTGGGCGAACTCAGGTTTATAATTTTTGTTTGTTCGGGATTTGATTCTATGGTTGTTTTTTGTACTTGTCTTCGAATTTATCTCTGATTGACTTTGTTTCAATTGTGACTGAGACTATCTTTGGTTGTGACCCTTGAGCGATTTTGTGAATTCTGGCTCTTAAAAATGTTTCTTTGAGAGGTTTCTCGTTGCAGTCTCTATGGAATTAGAATTGGTAGTTTGTAGTTGGTTGCTAGGGTTCCAGAGAAGTTCAAATGTTTGAGTGGTGCCATTGAAACGCATTATTTAACTTCATCTTTCCCAGTTTCAGTCAACTTTATAGAAAGGAGAATGAATTTGCAACTGAAATTCTGTTGAGATCATAGTGTTACGACATTGATGCATTACAATTTACAAGTGTTGAAATTTTGTGTTTTCTTTTAGGTATCTGACTGACCAGCTGAGAAAAACTCAGATAGTGAACGAGGCCAATAAGGTCAGTGCTTTTGAGTCCTTTCGTTTTAGCAAATTTTTGGCTTGGCATTATTGTTTTGTTGATTCCCAGGATTTGATATTTGTTTACTGGTTTTCACCAATTTGAAGGATTTTGTTATCGAGGCATTGAGATCAATCGCGGAGATAATAACTTATGGCGATCAGCATGATCCTTCATTCTTTGAGTGAGTCTTTGTGCCAATTTATCAGTCAACACGCTTTATATCTTATTGTCATTGTCATATGATAATATTTGCGATTATGGCAGATTTTTTATGGAGAAGCAAATAATGGGAGAGTTCATACGTATCTTGAGGGTTAGCAAGACGGTAACAGTTTCCGTTCAGTTGTTGCAAACCATTAGTATTATGATCCAAAACCTTAAAAGTGATCAAGCCATCTGTGAGTTCATCAGATGCAATACATTTGTCTTTTTAAGTGTTTCTTATGATAATAGTCTATTGATGATTTTCTTTGGGAATTCCTTGCAGATTACTTGTTCAGTAACGAATATGTAAATTATTTGATAACATATAAATTTGACTTCCAACATGAAGAGCTTCTATCTTACTACATATCATTCTTAAGGTACGATTTTCTGCTGTTATCTTGGTTTCAGGAAGTACTTATTCACTGCGTCTGGTAACTGTTTTTTTTCTTTGTGTAGAGCTGTTAGTGGGAAGCTAAACAAACATACAATATCGTTGCTTTTCAAGACTGAGAACGTGAGTAATCTTTAAGTTGCATATTCCTTTTACTTTTGTTAAGGCCATTGTGGATTTTATTTTCTGCCATATTTTAATTCTGCGTTTCTGCGTCTAGGATGTAGTAGTTTCTTTTCCCCTTTATGTCGAAGGCATACAATTTGCATTTCATGAAGAGAACATGATACGCACCGCAATTCGTGCCCTGACTCTTAATGTATATCATGGTAAGTATCTGTCACTTAGTATGATAAAAGAACCCGTATCTAATAACGTTTCTGATGCCTCTAGTTTGTTTTTGCAGTTGGTGATGAATCTGTGAATGATTATGTAGTTAGTCCACCACACACAGAGTACTTTTCGAAATTAGTTTCATTTTTCCAAAAGCAATGCTTGGATCTAAGTGCAATGGTGCTGAACACTCTAAAGTAAGATTCAATTCATTTTAATTTTCAGGGCAATAGCTTATAGAATTGACCAGTACTTATCACAACCGATGATCTTGATAAATTATATAGTTCTGAAAGATTTTCATTTGATCTTTTTGCTAAAGGAGCCCATCCTCAGACTCAGGTGGAAAATTGTTTTCTGCCGTTGATGGGATCGAGGACACCTTGTATTACTTTAGTGATGTTATCTCTGCTGGGATACCTGATATTGGGAGGCTGATAACAGATCACATTCTGCAGCATCTAACTCTCCCTCTTCTTCTCCCATCTTTATGCTCCGAGGCTGTCAATGTATAATACATCATTTTCTCCTCTTAAGTTCTTTTGTGAGAGTACAATTTCTGATTTGAGTAAATATTGTTTTTCTTTTTGTTATTTCAGGAAATATCAATCGATCCTGTCACTTCTCTCTATCTGCTTTGTTGCATCCTGCGGATAGTTAAAATCAAAGATTTGGCGAATATGACTGCTGCTACTCTTTTCTGCCCTGTAAAGGCTTTCATTTCAAGTTCCCTAGTGAAACCTAATAGTAGATTGGCTCCTGAACGCCTTACATATGCAAACGGGCACCCAGACAATGGCGTTGCTAAGGAGGCAGAACAACAGTCTTCAAGCACTGCAGTCTCGAGTGAAGATGAAAATGCGCACGTTTGCAGTGAAGATACTACCAAAAGTGTCTTCAACAATTCGCATATGACATTTAGGTAACATGTTAGCAAAATAAAACCTTGAACGAAGTTGAAATAGTTTCTTTTTTACAGTCTTTAAGCCGCGTATGATGCTGTCTTCTATTAAGTTGATACTCTTTTTTTGTTTCTAATTAGGGAGACTTTACTTCAGTATATTGCTGAGGGAGATGACGTGCAAGCTCAGGGTTCCTTGTTTGTGCTAGCTACTTTTTTGCAGACTAAAGGTATTGGCAGTGGCGTTGTGTAGATTTTTCTCACTGTTTTTCTGGTTTTGACGTCTTACATTCTGTTTTTGCTAGAACTTGAAGAGTCAATGCTAGATGCTTTTGGCATTCTTCCTCAGCGTAAGCAGCACAAAAAGCTTTTGCTGGTGAGTGTCTGTCATTCCTCTTTACCTTGCGTTTACTACCTTTTCCAGCAGATCCCAGAAAATAGTATCTGCACGGATCCTGTTTCTACTAAAGCATGAATAATAAATTATGCTTTTACTTCTTGGACAGACTTTGTTTCTTGTTCTAAACTCAATTGGTTATCTCTGACAGCAATCTTTGGTTGGGGAGGACTCTGGTGAAGAACAACTGTTTTCCCCGCGAAATGGTTCTATGAAAGATGGCAAAAGTAGCGAACTTGATTGGTATCTACGGAGGTTGGAGGTGCTTGACTGCATCTCTTAAAAACATTTTTAACACCTTCTCTCCCTCCACCTCTATGGTGTTGTATTATACTGTGATGGACTTATTCGTTTAAGTTCCTTCAACAGGAGCATTTTGGAGTATGCTGTTCATTGCCTGGGGCTGCAATGTGCCCCCGTGTACATAGACATCAGGTAAATTACGAATGATTGTAAACTTAAGCTATTAGCCTAGCTTCTTCGGAAATTCAATGTTCTTTTTAAAAACAGTGCAAAAATTCTCGTCTTGATTTTGATTACAAACATGGTGTAGGTGGTGGATGCATTGGTCAGTCTTCTCTGCCGAGAAAACATATCTGCAGAAACATTATGGGATGGAGGATGGCTTTTACGCCAGTTGCTTCCTTATAGCGAGGCAGAATTTAATGGCAAACATCTCAAGATGATGAATGTATGTTGCTTTCAAGATGTTTTTTTTGGTTTGACATTGTTTTTCTTTCCCATCCCCTCTCTTTGATAATTTACGAGCTTGCTGCTTATGGCAGGTTTCGTATGAGAAATGCAAAAGTGCTCTTGCCCGGGAGATTAAAGGTACCTGGCCTGATCAACTCATCACAGTACTGCTTGATGAGTGGAAAAAGTGCAAAAGAGGTAAGTGCTAGCGATATTTTGGATTTCGATCGCAAGAACATAGATAGTGAATCTGATACCAAATCTCCTCTGACAGTGATCGAAGCTCCATCCCCTCAGAAAGAGCCTAAATCCGTTCTTCTCCAGCTGGATAGATCCTCTTCTAATGGTAAAATTTCTAATCCACATTTTTGCGCAGTAGCTAGCGGATAACAAGTGTGAATGATATGGAATTTCCCTTGTTAGACTGTTTGTAAAAAAAAACCTTTAGCAACTAAAGATGTTTTACAGATAACGCCGCTGGTAGTGAATCATCATTCACCGCAGGGGAAAAGTTGTGCGAGGTGGTAAAGGTGTGTCAACTTCTTCTCTTTTATGTATATCAATGTTTGTCGTTTATGTATATGATAATCAAGCCTTTCCTCCATAGGTTTACGTTCTTCTTCATCAACTCCAAATCTTCTCGCTCGGTAGGCCCTTACCAGAGCAACCTCCTATCCATCCTCCTGTCGACAGATCTGAAACGTCTCGTGCCACAATCGCTGGTTTGGATGTTTCAGTCCCCAAACCTGGCACCGAAGTGAAGCTAGGTTAGCATATGATGTTTAGCACACCATCTACCCCTTTATTAGAACTTCAGTTTCCGTAAGTAATCATCTAATCTTTGAAATATCCCGGTGCAGTTGGTTCTGTACCCTGTAGGATTTCCTTTGAAAGATACAAGGAACGCAAGTTCTTGCTTCTAGCATTATCATCTGGTGTGTCTGGTTGGATTGTCCTTGCTGAGAAATCATCGTCGAAGCCAGACCACGGAACTGTCCGTGTTACTGCACCTTTAGCTGGCTGTGAAGTACGTACTTACCTTCTTTACAGAGAATGCTTGTAAAAAGATCACATTACAGGGAATAATGAACGATCTCTTTTGTTTGTTTTTTTCAGCCCCGAATAGACGAAAAGCACAAAAACTGGCTAAACTTGAGAATCCGACCGTCTAATTTACCATTCTTGGATCCAACAAAGCGAGGAGTCTATGAGAAGCTCAAGTCCAAAGGTCTAGTAGATGGGAGATGGGTATTAGCATTTGATGACGATGAGTCTTGTTACTCTGCTTACTCAATGGTTGCAAGCGAGATCGATCTACAGTGCAGCGAGGTAGAAAGAAGGTTAAAGCCATTGTTTGATCTTGAAAGAAACCAGCAAGATCATCAATCAAGCATCACTCTTTCTGATGCTTTCTCTTTATCAACTTCGTCTTCATCGGGTTGATCTTATTTTGCAAAAATTTGGTATTTATTGCTCTTGATCCTTGAATATATGAATGAAACACCAGCCAGGCATTTTAGATGCCACTCTTAGATCAGCCTCCATGATTCTTTACCAGTCAGTCTTCAGGTGCCTTTGTTTCTCAACTTTCGTGTCCCAATTTATTCACCGGCTCGATAGTTCCTATCTCCCCGATATCTCTGAATTTTTTGTTTGTTTGTTTTGTTTATTACTGTAACATAATTGTATATTTGAAAGACGCATCCATTAGTGAGTTTCAATTTTTTTTTTCATTACAGGAAATATTTGAATCTCGCAATTAATTGTACTTTATAAGGTAGCTTAAATGTTGTTTTCGTCAATTAACTCGACATGTGTTACTTGACGGTGAGAGCATCACATAAAATAGGGCCAATTCCGTCTATTTCACACGAAATTATGAAGGGGATTGCAGGGACAGACCGACAGAATTGTAATACCAACAATTCACTTTTGCTAGTTTCTTAATTTTGTACCTAAAAGCCTTACCGTTTCACAAATTTGTCGTTTTTTTGGGTAAATAAACGACCAGGTGGATTAACAAAGAATGTAACAAAAAGTACCAACTAAGATTTGAGATGTAAACAGACGATGGACCTGAAGGAGTAAATTCTATAGCAAAGATCCAGAACGACCAGAGTCAATAAAAACAATTCATTTTTGACATTAATACAACAAAGCTAACCCAAGAGAGGTTTATAGAGACAAATGCATAGAAGCACAACTCACGACTGCTGCGACATGGACGACCTTACGAGACATTGGACTGACATTACGACACCCGCTTGATCAGACAACCTGGGACACCCCCCAAACATCTCTACGACTCACTGGAACAGACCAACAAATTCAAAACACACAACACTGTTCAGAGATTTTGGACATCCTTGTCTAAATTGGGGTTTCTAAAACAATTCTATCATAGTCGGAGATCTAAGCAAACATGCGTCAAATTTTTCATAAATAAATAAACGCTGCTTTCACAGGATGTTACATCTGCGAGTTTCAGAGTCGAATGATTTATTAACAAAACTATGTGACCATATAGATACGTCGCGTGACAAACCTGATCGTTCTCTTCTTGTCCACGGGAAGGAGATTCGTTCGACGGATCCTCTGGTTTATCAGCTCCACAGTTTTGCCTGTTGCACTTGTTTCTGAATGGATAGTTTATATTTCCGCAATTGTCACACTTCCAGCTCCCTTCCGGTGCTTTTTGTTCTGATAAACAACACACGTCACTATGTCAATCTCAAAGTTGATCAACTAAGCCGCAATGTTATTTAGATTTTCTTTTAGGGACTTACTGGAGTTTTTATCTGAGCTTCCACCTTGCTGCAATTACAAGAGTAAAACGTTCAGAAATTAAGAAGGCCAATACCAAAATTTAACCAAACAAATCCATCGACATGATTAAGCAAGCTGTTGTTTGATAAGTAAACTTAACCAGTCAAGCCTACATTTCAAATTAATGCAGCTTTTGGTGAAACTGAAACAAAAAGCTGCACAAACCTGGGAGCCAGGCTTTGGAGTGTTGCACTTTCTCATGTTACATACAGTTCTGAACGAGAAGTTCACATTTCCACAATTAGGACACGCCCAATCATTATCACGAGTTGATTCTGTAAACAAACACGAGAGCATATATCAAGTTGACTATCACTATATAAAGGCCAGTGTTACAGCTGATGGTAAATAGCATAACCAGTCCGGGACATACCTCTTTTTTGTGATTTTTCATCTGGATAGTACCCGGGTCTAGGCATCTGTAAAGAATGGGTCACACATTGTTATAATTTTCATCTCAGGTTACAAGACCAGCAACTTATAAGATCCTGCATGTGATCAAAACCAAAGCATCGTACTGTTATACATACCATAGCAGCGGCAGCAGCAGGACCCATGGCCATACCAAGGGCATACCTGTCCATTGGTGGAGGCATTCCATACATTCCACCTGGCAAACAATGCAACAAATGAACCAGCCAAATTAGACAGATACAATAATGGTAACTGGAAGACGAGACGAGACAATTCGGAAATAGCGAGAAACCAAAAACTGATTAAAAATAAAAAAAAAATGCATACCACTTCTCATCATAGATCCGCCATGGTATGGAGGTGGTCCAGACATATGCAGTGGTCTGAAATGAGCTCCAGCAGGGATTCGGGAATTATAGTTAAAATGATAAGGAGAACCACCGGAAAAGGGGACGTCATAAGGAGGCATAGACGACCCATTAAAGTGAGAGGATCCATACGGCGACCCGCCCATATATAATGGAGGACCCCCAGATCCTATATATGGCCCTGGCGATGAGAAGCTTCGTTGTTGCATAGGTTTGGGAGCAGACTTCTGTTATAGATATACCACAATGCAGGTCAACAACAGGCATGAGAATAATTTATAAAAGAAACCAAGTAGATATTGCTGCTCTTGTTGTAAAATGCAATGTATGGGAATTAAATATGAAAGAATCTCTTCTACTTCTTAAATGGAATCAAAGTACAGAACCTAGTACCAAGGATTATTCAAGAGAATCCCAACAAAAGTCAAGAAAATTCCTGATTGACCTTCACATTCTGCTTATTTCTTATTTGACCTACAACTTCCAGCAACTGTCACAAAGCTACAGTCTCCTGCCTGCACAGACTACAGTGGATGCAATAGGTTGAACACTAAGGCTGCTATTTCATTTCAGTTCATATTATGTTTTCATAAGAACACCTGAAATTCGTTATCAAAACCATTCATCATCCTGACTACCAAATAACATGCTCTACTAAGACTAATAGCATAAAGAACTATCATACATCATGACATGAGACCAATTGGATATTGGAATACAAAAGAACTTACTCCATTGTGATCTGCAGGTCTAGGCTGAGGGCAATTGCGCATATTGCAAGTTGTCCTGAATGAAAAATTGACATTGCCACAACTAGGGCAGGTCCAATCATCTTCTCTGCGTCCCCCTATCCATGACCAAAACAGTAAACAAAACAGATATTCTATAAGAAACACACAGCTTAGAATCTAAAAACCTTTATAAACATGTACTACTGAGTACTGAGATAGAGGAAGGTCCCATAAACACACAATGTCATTCATAATACTAAATGCATGTACTAAGATGCACTGTAAACACATAAGCTATCTTCGGAATATGAACAACAATCTGAGAATAGAACAAACTCGAAATTGTACGAACTACACTCTTCAGAACACAACGATATCAGTATTGAAGCAAGTAAAGACGCACCGTCAGTTCTAGCTCGCTTAGCTGCTGACGAATTTCTGTTGTCTACCTACAAAAATTCAGAGGAAATCAGTCAAATTCACCAAACAAACCAGATCAAAACGACACACAGATCAGTTGTATGAGGAAGGATCGCGCAATTGAAACTGAATGATTCGATGCGGATATTCGTCAACTGATCGCAAAACTTTCGTTTCCAGTAAAATCACGAAGAAGCAACGAGCTACTCTCTCGATTCAGTGTCAGATCTGAAATATTCAGGATCAGTACTGTAAGATGGGATACTATACCTGAGACATAGCGGCGAAATGGTCTGCGAAGAAGCGAGAGGCAACCGGAGAAGGAGGTGGCGCGGTGGCGAGAAGTAGCTCGGCGATTTAAACTTTGCCCTAAGATTTACTTCGACGGGAGGATGAAAAGGAGATGTAGCTAGCACAAGATTGGTTTTATAAGTTAGCGTCAAAACAAATTCAATCAAAATTTACCAACCAAACTAATCTTTATTTTACGGGCAGCCCTTATTTTACACATCAATTTATTATCTCATAATTTTTTTTTGTATTAAATACTGGTTTTCTCATTTTCATTTTGTTACATTGTACTCCCTCCGTTTCAAATTAGTTGTTGTTTTAGGAAAATGTATCTGCAATTATTTGGATGTATCTGCAATACAAAACACGTCCAGATACATCCAAATATTTGCAGATACATTTTGCCAAAACGACAACTAATTTGAAACGGAGGAAATATTTTTTAGTATCAATAATAAATTTTTAAATTGGTTAAATAAACACATTTTGCAAATTTTTGCTCTATACACACTGTCCATATGTGTATAGTAGCAATTACGACGCAACTAACCTTTCTATCTGTATGTTATTGAGATTCATTAAGTAGGTGTATGTCTTATAAATATCTTTTGCAGAAGGTTTAGTTATCGGTTTTATATCATTAGAATTTAGATTCCTTGATTTGATTAAGCAGGTATAAATCTACATAACTAATAAAGCTTGGACACTCTCTAACCTTCGATACGGGCACGCTTTTTTTTTTTTTTCGCCTAACACCAAAACGACGTCGTATCTTAAATAATTTCTTCTCGGAAATGTGTTTTATGACACATCATGATGTGTGTTAGCTCCTCTATGCTTTCAAAGTTCGTTCAATACACTGAAGAGGGAGATTGCTCCACGCCACGCATGATTTTTCTTATAGATCTGAACGTCCACGTGTGGCACTATGGTTGGGTGTCTAGCATAGGATAATTATCCCCAAATCAACTTGTACATTTATAACATTGAAAGCAATGTAACACCAATTTATTAATTAAGTACCTATCTAAATGTATACTTATGCGTGTTCTTAAAAATCATCTATATAAATGTAAGAAAATGGTCAAAAACAATTTCTATTCAAATATAATTGATCTTCTCCATTTATAAAATAAAGGAAATATCATAAGATGATAAATTTGTCGAGTATTTGTAATACTACTACATACAACTGTAATTCAAAATCTCTTTTACTGTGGTTCAAATTTATTTATAAAAGTTTATTTTCATTTTCATTATTATTTTTCTATAATTATATATTTGTCATATAAAAAACTTACCAAAATATATAATTCATAATGTTAACAGCAATAAATGTTTTCTTACTCTTTGTAAAGTTATTTCCATAAGAGTAAATAAAGCCAACAAAATCAAGATAACTTAAACCAGTTGAGATTCATTTTTAAACGACAATGAGTAAACTAGATTAAAAAAACCAACCATGATTAATCAATCATACGTCCAATGATTAAGACGGACGTGCTTCACATTCATTTCATTGACTTCCCTCCTTAGCATTATTTCTCCACTTTCTCATCCAACCTCTTCACCATGTATAACCCAAGTCACCACCCTCTCTCGCCAAACCAGAGAAAGCACACAAAACAACAAACAAACATGATGCAAGAGAAGTCCAAAGTTGCAAAACACACGCTCCTAGAGCGTCCATGGTTCCTTGTGATGGCTCTAGCCGGTCTTCTAGGCGGCGCAATGCTCATCACGAGCTTCATCCGAGCTGCGGACAACACTTTATCACTATGTTCCACGGCTAAGACCACGGCCGTGTCCATAGCCGAATACTCATCCACACCGCTCCAACTCCAATCCATTGTCCACTATGCAACTTCACGCACCGTCCCACAACAATCCTTCGAGGAGATCTCAATCTCCTTAGAGGTCCTTAAAGACCGTATCCCTTGTAATTTTCTTGTCTTTGGCCTCGGCCGCGACTCACTCATGTGGGCCTCCCTCAATCCAGGTGGCACCACTGTATTCATGGAGGAAGACCCCGAGTGGATCGCGGCCGTCCTTAAAGACGCACCGTCTCTAAGGGCCCACCATGTCAAATACCGGACCCAACTTTCTCAGGCAAACCGCCTTATCAAGACTTACCGGTCCGAACCGAAATGTTTACCGGTCAACGCTTTCCCCATCCGCTACAACGAAAAGTGTCCACTAGCGTTGACTTCACTTCCCGATGAGTTTTATGATACCGAGTGGGATCTGATCATGGTGGACGCACCAAAAGGGTACTTCCCGACCGCGCCAGGGAGGATGGCGGCGATATTTTCAGCAGCCGTCATGGCACGTAACCGGAAAGGTGATGGCACGACGCACGTTTTCCTTCATGACGTTGACCGGCCAGTGGAGAAGGCTTACGCCAACGAGTTTCTTTGCGAGAAGTACAGAGTCAAATCAGCTGGTAGGCTCTGGCACTTTGAGATACCCAATGCCGCTAACATGAGCGACCAGCCAGGGGACCGGTTTTGCTAGCCTACGCAGATCGTTATTTGGATTCTTCTTTCAAATTAAACAGCGCATAGTTCTTCATCGTTTTAAAATATAACTATATATCGAGAAGCTTCTCATGAAAATTAAATTATGTATTCTGTCATTATCATAACTCTTTGTTTAATATGGTTTTATGAGGCGTAGTGTCTGCATTTGGCTATTGAAAACATAGAAGTATACCAAAAAACAAAAAATCGACAGTGACATTTTTTAGTGAACTTGAAGAGTATTTTATATGCATTTTTCGGTTTGATCGCAGAAGCTCAAAACATCACATCCGATAATTGTGAATTAAAATGGTATGTTGTTTTTCCCCATAGAGAATTACCTTAATCTAGCCAATAAAACCATATATTTCAAACCATTCATCACTAGTAACAAAATACGATGTGCCATTCAGCATTAACACTGGCTTATGCAATTCTGCCCGTGGCATAATCTGTTTTTCTAATTTTTTTGATCGTTTTGTGATATGTAATCCAACAAAAAAAAAGCCATAGCCATACCTAATGAGCTAACTGATTTTGATCCTACTAATAGTGAGTTAAAGAAAGAGAGGATAAGTTTGGTAGGGAAAATAGTAGGGCCAATATCGACCAACAACCTCTAACGTACTTAAACTACTACCAGTATTATCATATTGTTGTTTGATGTGTTTGATGACTATGTATACATAGATTAACATTGATTAGTGACTTGAATTGTGCAAATTCTGCGTAAACCATCCCCACTTCTACTAGAGTTCTACCTTAATTTGGCATTTACAAACCACAATAGTTTTATGTTTAAAAATCATACAAGACTCATTTCTTTTGCCTTTTTTTTTATTCATATCAGAAACTCAAATTAAGTATTTGCGGTACCAATGATGCCAGGAAAAACAAAAAAAAAATTGTGTCGAGTTTATTTTCTGGTGAGCTTTTCTACTACTATTGAAAAAGAACAATTTATTTTTATGAAAATTTTCCAATAAAAAAATATCGAGCAGACAAATCAGCTTTGAAAAATGTCATACACTAAACCTGAATAATCCGGTTAGGCCGTGGAAAGATCAATGTTTTATTTCATAGAGTAACTAATGAATGAGGGATGAACCGGACCACCAGAAAAAAATTACTATAGAGGAATTATATTCGGTTAGGAATTGAACCGCTCGGTTCAGTCTCTTTGCTTTTTCAGAATAGCTTGTCAGGTAGCTTGGGAGAAGTGTAAACCGCCACAGATTTGAACTGTACAAACAAAAAGACGAAAGCAACATAAAACTGGTTTACATTAGCCGATCGATTAAACCGAAAACAAACCACACCAAACCGAGATTAACTAATTAATTTGTTACCTTCGCTTGCCTATACTTCACGCGTACAGAGTTTAAGGAGCATCCTTTGGTGTTAAGCTGTAGATCTTGCAAGGCCTGAACAGATGCTTTGAGATCGGAGGCTTTGTACGTTGTATAATGCTCAAGAGTTGGATTCTGAAACAAAACAAAAAACAAAAAAAGAGTGAGATTCAAGATTCGTGAAACAGAACAAGAAGTGATGATCTATGTTCTTGAAAAAGAAGAGCAACTGACCCAAGGGTGGCTTGATTGGTTCAATGTCCATTTGGCAAGAAAAACAGCCGAAGCAGCAATTACCGAAGGAAGAAACTTCAAGGATTGGTAGTCTATTAGCGTCAATTCCGTAAGATAATTCGCCAGAAACTCCATTTCCAGACTAGGTTTCTGCAGAATCATCAGCCAAAAATACCAAAAAAAAGTTTTAATCTTTTGCTAAATATTTTATGAGTTTTGTTACTAATAAAAAAAAACAACACATTACCAGGTAAGAAGCTTGAGCTGCTCGGATAAATCTCCTGCAAGAAAAAGAAAACAAACTTTGAATCTCTAAAGAGTTAAGACTAAAGAAAAAAAAACAACAAGAAGATACCAAAGGCATTTTCACATTACCTTAGGAATGTTTTTGAAGTGGGAGTGTAAATTTGGAAGCTAAAATGCTTTAACACGTGGCTCTCCATTTCAAGGACTTGATCTCTTGTGTACGTGTTATCTGTCACGAAGCACAACTCCTCAATCCGTGGCGCATATATCTCCTCGTATTTTCTTGTCAAGAACACACATAAACTCTTGCTTTTTAGATCAAGAACTGTTTGATTTTTCCGAATACATAATTAGATGATTGAGAAAGGAACTTACGATGCATTGAGCAAACAAGTGATACCAAGCAATTGAAGTCTTTGTCTTTCCATGTAGTTTCCATGGAGAAACCAATCTATGAGATACACTGTGAGGTAGAGAGTGTCTGGTACAAGTTTGAATTCATCTGACACCTGACAATTTAGACTGTTCTTTAGAAGAAGCACATAAAAAAGACTTGATAAAACAGAAAAAAAAATGGATCCAAAAAACTAACCTCTACAAGCCAATCAACCAGAATTCCACGCATCTTCTCATTCACATCTCTTTGAGTTGTCTCCATAAAATCAGGAAATGGTCGGCGTTTAAGCTGGTAAATAGGGGAAAAGTCCTTAGGAATCAGATCATGCATCATCGTAAGAATGAATATTAAAAATCAAAGCTAGGGTTTTATATATTTACCTCATCAATACGCAGGTTGGAGTAGATCTCAGGTGCATAGAGGCTACAGAGTAGATGATCCTTGTCATCTGAATCAATGTCTACGAATTTCAAGCTTACTCCTTGTGAATTTGACATAATTTCAACCTTTGCATCTTTAACTTCTGAAGTAACAGGAGATGATGCAACCTTTGAAGAATTTGCCTAAATGGAAATAAACCACAATTGTCAGCCAAAATATATACTTTCTTGTCATATGTATATATAATCATACAAATAGAAATTTAAGAAGCAACGTTGTTGTGTATGAAGTTAACAAACCTGATTTTTAGCTGCATTGAAACAACTTGTATCGCAAGTTACATTGGTGATATCCTCAAGAACAGCTCGCTTCTTAGGAGCATTGGCTTTCTTCTCTTCATCGAAGGCTCTTCTTTTAGTGGTTGATAGTGACTGATTGATCTGTGTTGTAGCAGAAACTTCAGAAGATGTTATCAGACCATGGAGGGGTACTATGGTGTTTCCAGAAACAGCTTTCTCGTTCACCATGATTGAGAGTTTGAGAGTTTTTCAGGACTGTATGTGGAAGTGAGCGGGATAGAGAAGGGTTTAAATAAGATGCAATTTGATTAAATAATTCATTTTATAAAAACAGAAACTTTGTTGTTATTAGAAAGAAATATTTACTTCTAATTGACCATTTGACCATGAAATAAGGGGGAAAGAAAGAACTAACAATGTTTACTGTGGAAATTATGATTAAGTTGATTAGTTGTTAATCTTTGATTCTTTTCAATTTGGTATGTGATTTAACATAGATTTTGGTAACTAATCATTTACAATTTTTTTCATCTCAATCACCTTTGCTGTTTTTGGTTGTATAGAATATAAGGTTTAAAGTCGACATTAATTAAACAATTCATTTTTTAAAATGGAAACTTTGTTATTAGAAAGAAATGTTTATTTATGTACTTCTAACGAAACTCATTGACTGACTATTTTTGACCAGGAAATAAAGGGAAAACAAAGAACTAACAAAGTTTCTTGTGGAAATTGTGATTAAGTGATTAGTTGTTAATTTCTGTAAATTTGGTATGTGATTTAACATAGATTTTAGTAACAAAGAACAAACAAAGTTTATTGTGGAAATTATGATTGAGTAATTAGCTGTTAATGTTTTCATTTTGGTATGTGATTTAACAGTCTTTAGTAACAAAGAAGAAACAAAGTTTATTGTGGAAACTCTGATCGAGTAATTAGCTGTTGACTTTTACAATTTGGTGTGTGATTTAACATAGATTTTGGTAACTAATCATTAACATTTTTTACATCTCAATCACCTTTAAAAGTGATTAGAAATAAACATATATTTGTTTCATGGTAAATAAAAGCGAGTAAAATACAAAGCGAAAAAAGTTATTCGAGTTTCCGTCTCACGGTGAAAAAAGCTCGACATTATAAATGTATTTGATTGTTACTGCAGAAGAGTTTTTTTTTTTTTTTGGTAAAATGTGAAGAAAACTGCAGAAGAGTTGTATTTGAGGTTGTATTCAATTTGGTAACAAAACGTTGTCAAACTATAACGTTGTGTTTCACAGTTTCTAGTCAATTTAGTTGCAAACTTTTGTCAAATTGTAACGAAGCTATTGTGTAGATATATATCATTCATTAAATATTGATTCTCAACTGATTAGTCAATTCACAAATCTTCCTTTATGATTGCGAACATTCTCTGTTTTGCCATTTTTGGGAAAATACAAAAGCGTGTTTCCATTACCATAACAGATAATGCAGCTTCACGCAGTGCCGGCCCGACATGTCATGGCTCCTAAAGCAGCCAGAATTTTTTGGCCCATTTTAAAATAATCTATTTTGAAAAATCATCACTTTTAAGACTCAAACTNTGCAATACAAAATACGTCCAGATACATCCAAATATTTGCAGATACATTTTGCCAAAACGACAACTAATTTGAAACGGAGGAAATATTTTTTAGTATCAATAATAAATTTTTAAATTGGTTAAATAAACACATTTTGCAAATTTTTGCTCTATACACACTGTCCATATGTGTATAGTAGCAATTACGACGCAACTAACCTTTCTATCTGTATGTTATTGAGATTCATTAAGTAGGTGTATGTCTTATAAATATCTTTTGCAGAAGGTTTAGTTATCGGTTTTATATCATTAGAATTTAGATTCCTTGATTTGATTAAGCAGGTATAAATCTACATAACTAATAAAGCTTGGACACTCTCTAACCTTCGATACGGGCACGCTTTTTTTTTTTTTTCGCCTAACACCAAAACGACGTCGTATCTTAAATAATTTCTTCTCGGAAATGTGTTTTATGACACATCATGATGTGTGTTAGCTCCTCTATGCTTTCAAAGTTCGTTCAATACACTGAAGAGGGAGATTGCTCCACGCCACGCATGATTTTTCTTATAGATCTGAACGTCCACGTGTGGCACTATGGTTGGGTGTCTAGCATAGGATAATTATCCCCAAATCAACTTGTACATTTATAACATTGAAAGCAATGTAACACCAATTTATTAATTAAGTACCTATCTAAATGTATACTTATGCGTGTTCTTAAAAATCATCTATATAAATGTAAGAAAATGGTCAAAAACAATTTCTATTCAAATATAATTGATCTTCTCCATTTATAAAATAAAGGAAATATCATAAGATGATAAATTTGTCGAGTATTTGTAATACTACTACATACAACTGTAATTCAAAATCTCTTTTACTGTGGTTCAAATTTATTTATAAAAGTTTATTTTCATTTTCATTATTATTTTTCTATAATTATATATTTGTCATATAAAAAACTTACCAAAATATATAATTCATAATGTTAACAGCAATAAATGTTTTCTTACTCTTTGTAAAGTTATTTCCATAAGAGTAAATAAAGCCAACAAAATCAAGATAACTTAAACCAGTTGAGATTCATTTTTAAACGACAATGAGTAAACTAGATTAAAAAAACCAACCATGATTAATCAATCATACGTCCAATGATTAAGACGGACGTGCTTCACATTCATTTCATTGACTTCCCTCCTTAGCATTATTTCTCCACTTTCTCATCCAACCTCTTCACCATGTATAACCCAAGTCACCACCCTCTCTCGCCAAACCAGAGAAAGCACACAAAACAACAAACAAACATGATGCAAGAGAAGTCCAAAGTTGCAAAACACACGCTCCTAGAGCGTCCATGGTTCCTTGTGATGGCTCTAGCCGGTCTTCTAGGCGGCGCAATGCTCATCACGAGCTTCATCCGAGCTGCGGACAACACTTTATCACTATGTTCCACGGCTAAGACCACGGCCGTGTCCATAGCCGAATACTCATCCACACCGCTCCAACTCCAATCCATTGTCCACTATGCAACTTCACGCACCGTCCCACAACAATCCTTCGAGGAGATCTCAATCTCCTTAGAGGTCCTTAAAGACCGTATCCCTTGTAATTTTCTTGTCTTTGGCCTCGGCCGCGACTCACTCATGTGGGCCTCCCTCAATCCAGGTGGCACCACTGTATTCATGGAGGAAGACCCCGAGTGGATCGCGGCCGTCCTTAAAGACGCACCGTCTCTAAGGGCCCACCATGTCAAATACCGGACCCAACTTTCTCAGGCAAACCGCCTTATCAAGACTTACCGGTCCGAACCGAAATGTTTACCGGTCAACGCTTTCCCCATCCGCTACAACGAAAAGTGTCCACTAGCGTTGACTTCACTTCCCGATGAGTTTTATGATACCGAGTGGGATCTGATCATGGTGGACGCACCAAAAGGGTACTTCCCGACCGCGCCAGGGAGGATGGCGGCGATATTTTCAGCAGCCGTCATGGCACGTAACCGGAAAGGTGATGGCACGACGCACGTTTTCCTTCATGACGTTGACCGGCCAGTGGAGAAGGCTTACGCCAACGAGTTTCTTTGCGAGAAGTACAGAGTCAAATCAGCTGGTAGGCTCTGGCACTTTGAGATACCCAATGCCGCTAACATGAGCGACCAGCCAGGGGACCGGTTTTGCTAGCCTACGCAGATCGTTATTTGGATTCTTCTTTCAAATTAAACAGCGCATAGTTCTTCATCGTTTTAAAATATAACTATATATCGAGAAGCTTCTCATGAAAATTAAATTATGTATTCTGTCATTATCATAACTCTTTGTTTAATATGGTTTTATGAGGCGTAGTGTCTGCATTTGGCTATTGAAAACATAGAAGTATACCAAAAAACAAAAAATCGACAGTGACATTTTTTAGTGAACTTGAAGAGTATTTTATATGCATTTTTCGGTTTGATCGCAGAAGCTCAAAACATCACATCCGATAATTGTGAATTAAAATGGTATGTTGTTTTTCCCCATAGAGAATTACCTTAATCTAGCCAATAAAACCATATATTTCAAACCATTCATCACTAGTAACAAAATACGATGTGCCATTCAGCATTAACACTGGCTTATGCAATTCTGCCCGTGGCATAATCTGTTTTTCTAATTTTTTTGATCGTTTTGTGATATGTAATCCAACAAAAAAAAAGCCATAGCCATACCTAATGAGCTAACTGATTTTGATCCTACTAATAGTGAGTTAAAGAAAGAGAGGATAAGTTTGGTAGGGAAAATAGTAGGGCCAATATCGACCAACAACCTCTAACGTACTTAAACTACTACCAGTATTATCATATTGTTGTTTGATGTGTTTGATGACTATGTATACATAGATTAACATTGATTAGTGACTTGAATTGTGCAAATTCTGCGTAAACCATCCCCACTTCTACTAGAGTTCTACCTTAATTTGGCATTTACAAACCACAATAGTTTTATGTTTAAAAATCATACAAGACTCATTTCTTTTGCCTTTTTTTTTATTCATATCAGAAACTCAAATTAAGTATTTGCGGTACCAATGATGCCAGGAAAAACAAAAAAAAAATTGTGTCGAGTTTATTTTCTGGTGAGCTTTTCTACTACTATTGAAAAAGAACAATTTATTTTTATGAAAATTTTCCAATAAAAAAATATCGAGCAGACAAATCAGCTTTGAAAAATGTCATACACTAAACCTGAATAATCCGGTTAGGCCGTGGAAAGATCAATGTTTTATTTCATAGAGTAACTAATGAATGAGGGATGAACCGGACCACCAGAAAAAAATTACTATAGAGGAATTATATTCGGTTAGGAATTGAACCGCTCGGTTCAGTCTCTTTGCTTTTTCAGAATAGCTTGTCAGGTAGCTTGGGAGAAGTGTAAACCGCCACAGATTTGAACTGTACAAACAAAAAGACGAAAGCAACATAAAACTGGTTTACATTAGCCGATCGATTAAACCGAAAACAAACCACACCAAACCGAGATTAACTAATTAATTTGTTACCTTCGCTTGCCTATACTTCACGCGTACAGAGTTTAAGGAGCATCCTTTGGTGTTAAGCTGTAGATCTTGCAAGGCCTGAACAGATGCTTTGAGATCGGAGGCTTTGTACGTTGTATAATGCTCAAGAGTTGGATTCTGAAACAAAACAAAAAACAAAAAAAGAGTGAGATTCAAGATTCGTGAAACAGAACAAGAAGTGATGATCTATGTTCTTGAAAAAGAAGAGCAACTGACCCAAGGGTGGCTTGATTGGTTCAATGTCCATTTGGCAAGAAAAACAGCCGAAGCAGCAATTACCGAAGGAAGAAACTTCAAGGATTGGTAGTCTATTAGCGTCAATTCCGTAAGATAATTCGCCAGAAACTCCATTTCCAGACTAGGTTTCTGCAGAATCATCAGCCAAAAATACCAAAAAAAAGTTTTAATCTTTTGCTAAATATTTTATGAGTTTTGTTACTAATAAAAAAAAACAACACATTACCAGGTAAGAAGCTTGAGCTGCTCGGATAAATCTCCTGCAAGAAAAAGAAAACAAACTTTGAATCTCTAAAGAGTTAAGACTAAAGAAAAAAAAACAACAAGAAGATACCAAAGGCATTTTCACATTACCTTAGGAATGTTTTTGAAGTGGGAGTGTAAATTTGGAAGCTAAAATGCTTTAACACGTGGCTCTCCATTTCAAGGACTTGATCTCTTGTGTACGTGTTATCTGTCACGAAGCACAACTCCTCAATCCGTGGCGCATATATCTCCTCGTATTTTCTTGTCAAGAACACACATAAACTCTTGCTTTTTAGATCAAGAACTGTTTGATTTTTCCGAATACATAATTAGATGATTGAGAAAGGAACTTACGATGCATTGAGCAAACAAGTGATACCAAGCAATTGAAGTCTTTGTCTTTCCATGTAGTTTCCATGGAGAAACCAATCTATGAGATACACTGTGAGGTAGAGAGTGTCTGGTACAAGTTTGAATTCATCTGACACCTGACAATTTAGACTGTTCTTTAGAAGAAGCACATAAAAAAGACTTGATAAAACAGAAAAAAAAATGGATCCAAAAAACTAACCTCTACAAGCCAATCAACCAGAATTCCACGCATCTTCTCATTCACATCTCTTTGAGTTGTCTCCATAAAATCAGGAAATGGTCGGCGTTTAAGCTGGTAAATAGGGGAAAAGTCCTTAGGAATCAGATCATGCATCATCGTAAGAATGAATATTAAAAATCAAAGCTAGGGTTTTATATATTTACCTCATCAATACGCAGGTTGGAGTAGATCTCAGGTGCATAGAGGCTACAGAGTAGATGATCCTTGTCATCTGAATCAATGTCTACGAATTTCAAGCTTACTCCTTGTGAATTTGACATAATTTCAACCTTTGCATCTTTAACTTCTGAAGTAACAGGAGATGATGCAACCTTTGAAGAATTTGCCTAAATGGAAATAAACCACAATTGTCAGCCAAAATATATACTTTCTTGTCATATGTATATATAATCATACAAATAGAAATTTAAGAAGCAACGTTGTTGTGTATGAAGTTAACAAACCTGATTTTTAGCTGCATTGAAACAACTTGTATCGCAAGTTACATTGGTGATATCCTCAAGAACAGCTCGCTTCTTAGGAGCATTGGCTTTCTTCTCTTCATCGAAGGCTCTTCTTTTAGTGGTTGATAGTGACTGATTGATCTGTGTTGTAGCAGAAACTTCAGAAGATGTTATCAGACCATGGAGGGGTACTATGGTGTTTCCAGAAACAGCTTTCTCGTTCACCATGATTGAGAGTTTGAGAGTTTTTCAGGACTGTATGTGGAAGTGAGCGGGATAGAGAAGGGTTTAAATAAGATGCAATTTGATTAAATAATTCATTTTATAAAAACAGAAACTTTGTTGTTATTAGAAAGAAATATTTACTTCTAATTGACCATTTGACCATGAAATAAGGGGGAAAGAAAGAACTAACAATGTTTACTGTGGAAATTATGATTAAGTTGATTAGTTGTTAATCTTTGATTCTTTTCAATTTGGTATGTGATTTAACATAGATTTTGGTAACTAATCATTTACAATTTTTTTCATCTCAATCACCTTTGCTGTTTTTGGTTGTATAGAATATAAGGTTTAAAGTCGACATTAATTAAACAATTCATTTTTTAAAATGGAAACTTTGTTATTAGAAAGAAATGTTTATTTATGTACTTCTAACGAAACTCATTGACTGACTATTTTTGACCAGGAAATAAAGGGAAAACAAAGAACTAACAAAGTTTCTTGTGGAAATTGTGATTAAGTGATTAGTTGTTAATTTCTGTAAATTTGGTATGTGATTTAACATAGATTTTAGTAACAAAGAACAAACAAAGTTTATTGTGGAAATTATGATTGAGTAATTAGCTGTTAATGTTTTCATTTTGGTATGTGATTTAACAGTCTTTAGTAACAAAGAAGAAACAAAGTTTATTGTGGAAACTCTGATCGAGTAATTAGCTGTTGACTTTTACAATTTGGTGTGTGATTTAACATAGATTTTGGTAACTAATCATTAACATTTTTTACATCTCAATCACCTTTAAAAGTGATTAGAAATAAACATATATTTGTTTCATGGTAAATAAAAGCGAGTAAAATACAAAGCGAAAAAAGTTATTCGAGTTTCCGTCTCACGGTGAAAAAAGCTCGACATTATAAATGTATTTGATTGTTACTGCAGAAGAGTTTTTTTTTTTTTTTGGTAAAATGTGAAGAAAACTGCAGAAGAGTTGTATTTGAGGTTGTATTCAATTTGGTAACAAAACGTTGTCAAACTATAACGTTGTGTTTCACAGTTTCTAGTCAATTTAGTTGCAAACTTTTGTCAAATTGTAACGAAGCTATTGTGTAGATATATATCATTCATTAAATATTGATTCTCAACTGATTAGTCAATTCACAAATCTTCCTTTATGATTGCGAACATTCTCTGTTTTGCCATTTTTGGGAAAATACAAAAGCGTGTTTCCATTACCATAACAGATAATGCAGCTTCACGCAGTGCCGGCCCGACATGTCATGGCTCCTAAAGCAGCCAGAATTTTTTGGCCCATTTTAAAATAATCTATTTTGAAAAATCATCACTTTTAAGACTCAAACTGCACACTTGGTAGCTAATTTACAAGGGCATAACCACTACACTACTGTTAACTTCTTGGAATTTGGCGCCCCAAAATTCTTTATAAATCTTGGCGCTTAAAGCCTTTACTTTACCAGCTTTAGCTGTGGGCCGGCCCTCACGCCATGACTTGCAAGAAGAAGATGCACGAATGTTTTCTTTCGAGACACGCTATTACTTCTATGACTCTATGAGGCAATTTATAGAAACTCGGATTCGTTGTCATTTTGCTCTGAGTGAGTTTTTTTTAATCTTACAAATCAAAACCTAACTTGAATAACATTTTAGGCTTTTACTCCGTCTTGGATTTTAAATCACCCATGTGTTCACTGGCCCAATAGAAGCCCATTAGTTAAAACGACAACGTAACTAGTAAATTTGCAGAGAAACTCTAAAAACGTCTTGGGTTTATTATGAAGTGAAGGTTTATAACATTTGTGTTTCAGTTTTAAGAGTTTAATCCCTTGGAATTTGCAGGAGTCTTTCATAGCTGTTTTCTCTTGCTGTTATTGTAGTTTTAAAGGCATCTCTGATCTTTTTACTCTTTTGTTTTTCCACTCATATCATTTTTTCTCACTTAGAATAGAAGAAACTCTGATTAACCCATAGGCTCTGAGGTATGTCTACAGATGTTTTTTTCTTCCATCTATGTAATAACATACAAAACCGGATATAACCCACAAACAAATTGCCCACAGTTAACAAATAAACAAAACAAATATACTAAAATGCCTAAAACATGAAAACATGCAAGTGTAAACGAATATTATTACCTATAACATCATCTAAAGTCAATGTAAAAACAATTTCAACCCGTAAGCGATCACATATCATTTAACCAGTTAAAAATAGGTTCCATGAGATATGGACGTAAAATACAATAACTTTAGTCAATTTCTAATAGAATAAGAAAGTTATGTAGATATATGTCCGGGATGAATTCGACAAAGGCAATCCAAATATAATATAAACGAACAATGTACCGGGACTTGATATTTCCAATGGCAGGTTGCGTATATGTTTATAGATTGGGAATTTCTGTCGTTATCACTAAGAGTTAAGAAAACTATTGACCTTCAATCATAAACCAACCTTTTGTTGTTGGATTTACATCTCTCGTATTATCGAAATAATATCTATATTGCTCACACATCACATTTTTGTAAATATATATTATCTTCCCATTGGAGTTAGACACTAAACAAATTGGTACCGTGTTGGATATTTTGTTTCTAAATTGAACTATGTATTTCCAAGAGATATCAACGTGATGTTAACTCGTCACAATTCCATTACTTAATACTAGACACTAAGAAAAACGAAATTTGCTTACAAGAATATGCAAAATTATTCCTGGCAGATTAGTAACTGGACAGTTTTCATTTTTAGTATTGACATATATAGAATGTTTTACTGCATACTTAAATTAAATTATTTAAAATCCGAAAGTTCATAAATTAAGAGATAATAGCAGTAAGAAAACAGACGCATGATAAAAATGTTCACTATTTGTCTATCCGTCAGCCATTTTTACTGCTATTATTTCAAAATCTAATCGTGTGTTTAACATGCTAATTTTACATGATAACTCATTATTTGATTAAATTATTCATTAAAAACACACCACTTAGTTATGATTTTGTCATCATATACTTTTACCCAGATTTGGCTGTCCATATTGTTATCTTAGCCCAACAATTTTTTTACAAATGAAGACAAATTTTTAATTAGTATATTAAGGTTAAAATAAATAAAAAATGAAGATGCATGCAACTGATTACCGACTACTCGGCATGCCATATATACATTTTCACAAGGAGACAAATGGATAGATTTATTAACCAATTAAATACACGTTTAGTCTTTATAATAAAAACAACATATATACACAAATGGTTAGTAGAAAGTGAAATCACCCAGTCTTGTAATAAGCGTTCGATTAGCTAGATCGAAATTGGATACCGACCATCTTTTTGTTTTGTCGAACTTTAAGCAAAAGTTTGATTATTTTAATGAAATTTAGGGCAACAATGGCTTGTAGAACTAACTGTTCTACCGCCTCTCGCTTTCAAACGCAAATCATAAGGCCAAAGTTTAAAAGGCGGCGCTGCATATGTCATTAGCTTATGCAATTAGCTCTAATTGTGATTGCAAATGGATAATATATTATACTTCGAGTCAACGGAAAAAATAGAGATTAGTGATGAGTAGATTAAAGTTAGATGAAAGGGCACTCTCAATCTCTTCCACACACATTTTGTCTGCCAATTTCTATCCCATCTCAACTTAATTATTTCACACATTTTTTTTTTAACAATTCAGCTTAAGACATCAAATTAATGCATATTTTGCATTGATTATGATAATAAGATAACTGGATAGATAAAGAGATCGACACGATATGTTAAGACTGAGCTATAAACACTGAAGGAAAAAATATGTTGAAAACCCTTTATCAAAAAAAAGAAAAAGAAAATATATGAATATATGTTGTTAGCACTGGTCTTACATAAAATTACCAACAATAGTAGATAAACAATATTGCACTCCCAACAAGCATATATATATGAAATTGGTAAAAATAGGTCAGAACAAGGTTGTTTTAAGCTTAAAAGACTGGGAAAATGACTCTATGAACTGTATTTCTTCTTTAAAACGAAAACGACCAAAAAAAAAAAAAAAAAAAAAACGAAAACGACCAGACAATAAGACAATGAACTGTACCTTTAAACGTGCTAATCTCGAGTGTATCCCCCGAAACAATAGCCAAGTAGCAACTCAGTGTGTTGTCCCATAATGATATCAGTCTGCGTAATGATGTCCTGAAAAGTACCGATGTCGAAAATATCAATCCGAAGTACTTCCTAGCCCTGGGACTACATACCGATGTGTTTCAAAAGATCGGATAACTCTCGAAGTAGAAAATATTTGCTTGCTTCTGCTCCATATGAGATCAATTGCTTTCCGACCATCCTTTATTTTATTAATTCAAACTAAGATCATCTCATATTCTCATGGATCAAATTTTCATTATATTACTATTTTTTCAATGCCAAAATTTTGGTTAATCGGTTATGTCATGGAATTAATTAAGTTTAGAGAAACTAGCCATCTCAATCATTATTATAAGCAAGCTATCCAGACAGATCAGTTTATATAAATGTATTTTTAAGGTATGAGAAAGAAAAGGAAAGAAAACTGCGATGGCTCTCTACATGCCTAGTGTTGTTTTCAGCTGACCTTACAAAGAAATGATTAATAAATTTTGTCGTAGGTTCATATGACGCTAATGTATATATGTATATGAATACTTTTCAAGTGGTTGATGAGTTTAGGTTAAAAAGAATGATTATGTTTATAACTGCAGCCGGCAAGTATGGTCTGTGCCAAAACCAAATTTGATTATTAGAGAGATTAATTAATTAGAGTGTCAATTAAATCTTGTTTGGTGTTACTTTTAGTAAGTGAGTACAATTTGTCGGAGTGTGCATAGAAGTTACTTACCATCTAGAAGATATTACATCAACCGAAAGTTTCCATGGTTTTAGAAGGCAAAGGGTTTCAAAAAACTAAAGTTTAGGTTGGAAGTATTGATTTTTTTCAGATGATATCATATATACACTATAAGTTCAAAGTTTTGGGATATTTGAGTAATCAATTAGAGTGATTATTCTTCGATAAAAAAGATTTCCTTAACATGTCAGATATATTCAAACGGGATATCCATGGCCTCATACAGAATATGAAAACTAGTGTAGTAAAAAATTTAAGGATCTTTAGCTATCAAAAAAATCTTAATATTATCATCAAAGATTTGTATGTAATTTGATAATATCATAATTAAATGATTGAAAAGGGAAAATTAGAGGATAACTTAGAAGGAGGTTAAGTTTATTCACTTATCATGCACGTAAAGGTTGTCCAAGAAGTGGGAGGCATTAAGCAATGTTTAAGAGTCTTCTATGGAGCTTTGGTTTTATGATCACGTTCTTGTGAAAACCCTAATTTTAACTTTACTTGATGCCGTTGACGTACGTCTTCAATTTCTCAGCCTCTAGTCGATCATGTGACCATGTTTTCTCTCGATGTTATTATCTCAAGCTTTCCTTAATTACTACTTTTGTCTTCTCTTACGTGAAACAAAAAGAAAAAAGTAGAAGATGGGATGTGATTGACGTTTCCCCCATTTACCTCGGTCAACAAATTGTTTGTTTAGTAATAAGTACTCATCTAAGTTTAAGAGTTTAAACTATATGAGTACATTATTTAGACGCTATAATTTGATGCATTTATTTATTGAGATTTATAATGGATATGACCAGGACTGGTCCTACAAAATTTGAGGTATATAAAGCAAATAAGAAAGATAAAACAAATTGATGGCAATCTATTTCCATCTTTAAAATGGACAGAATCTAATTTTCCCAACATATTATTGTATTGCTTTGCTTTACAAATTTGAATACAAATAATTACCAACGGACCCATATGTTTGAGCTTAGAATTAATTTGTTTTTAGTTTATTTTCCCCTTCGCTTTTTTTTTATGTAATATTAGAGTGGAAAGCTCAAATTTAGATTCCCTTCAATAATTCAGAAAATATGTACCCGTTAAACCAAAACCTGGACATTTTTCTTTCATTTTCAACCACATCCACTCGAGACCACTGCAATTTCAGGTTTGCTGAAAGGGTTATTAATATATATCTCAACCACACACACAAAGGCTGTAAATAAGTACATAGATTTGACTTTGACCCAAAAGAAGACTTCTGTACACTTGTACAAAAAAAGAAAAAGAGAACAGTATTATTAGCAAGTTGCCAAATTATTTGAAGTTGGATTCGATGGAATTTTATTTATTTATCTCTTTACGAAAAGTAAAAAGAGTAAATTATAAAAATAATACATTAAAGAGAAATGATGAACAGAGAATGTTAGGATGGCTTAAATGTTACTCAAACATAAATTGAAGGAAGCACGCTTTCTCTCTTCACCTGTCTCACATTTTGTACCACTCTTTTTCAGTTTTTCAGATATATCCATGGGACCAACACTTACTTTATTATTCAAGTTTTAAAATTTTTAATAACCAGTTGATGATACCAGACCATATAAGCTGGTTCCAAATTATTTCATTTATAAATGACGTTTTGCACCTTAATCATTAGATACAAATATTTACTTGGAATTTAGATTGTTAGTTAGATGGCCACAACGTTAAGTTATATATGTAGTTGGGTTCCTCCTCTTAATCCCATTTATTATTATGGTTCGTTACGCTAAATTTTCGCAAATCCCCATTTTACTTGCTTTCGTGACTATATGCTTACTAGATCAAATTTAGGGTGGACTTGAATTCCCCTATTTCTACGTTATTTCATGCATACGTGTTTCTACGTTAACAATCTTTGAATAATCACGCATCAGTCAAAATATGAAAAGTAATCTCTCATTTAACTTAAAACTCAAAAGAACAAAAAAAAATCATCGTTCCAGAAGTTATTGTCGATCGGAAGAAAATGTAAACAAACAAAAAAAAGACAATGAAGGTACACCGTACCGTACATGTACATCAATTATATACGTGGTGCATGTGCATGTTTAGTGAAGTATACATACTTCGTAATTCTCCTTTTCTTTTATAATCATCAAGTTCCGAGTTTCATATAAACTCAAAAGCAGCATTTGATGATATTTGTTGCGGATCCACAAACGTAAAATGCCAGCCTACAGTTCAAACGGTTGTAACCAAAAATCAAACTTAATTTCAAACGGTTGTAATCAACTTAATCTTAGGTTATGTACTTATATATGCTTATTATTTACTTTATACTATTGTCTTTTAGAAAAGGTATAAATAAGCTGAGCTTTGCATTTTGGCGAATTCAAGAATCACGCGCTTCTGATATTCCTTCTGAGCGAAGATATTTCATTTTTACTTTAATCCGCATATATACCCAAACAGTAATAGAAACATAAAGTAATGCATGCGCTATGTCGATTCTTTTGATTAGTTAATGCACACGATATATATACAAATACACTGACACACATAGATATATTAATCAAATACGGTGCATAGATTTGCACGTAGGTTACTGCATGTGTGGGATACTTCAAATTCCAGGAACAAATGTCTCACTCTTGCCTTTCAAATAAAATAAGACTTGGTTTGTATATGTCAAAATGCATCAACACTTGGAACCTACTTGATTTTTTTTTTTTTTGTTCAAATGAAACCTACTTGATTGAAGTATAAATCTATAAGGATGCTTATTTTATAGAGATCTGTGGTTCCACCAACTCCTCATGTTTTAATCAATCTTATCTTCCTCTCCACCGTACGTTACCCGCCCAATCCATTTCTTCTCCTACTAGACACGTTAAAAAGATAGAACCAACCTATGAATTTCAAATTGCATTTTCATTTTACGACTACATGGACACTAAACCTTCTCTCGTTTTTCCCAACTTTCATGATCTATCGAAAATCCGTCTGAAGTTTCTGATAAGGATTTTCGCCAGATTGATCCGTTAAAATAGTTTGAAGGATAAATCCTTTATCAAAAAAATATTTTGATGGATTTTTTGTAAACAATGTAAAGAAAATAATATTACTAAGATATATCTACAGAATTCTTTCTCCAAAAAAAATGTCTACAGAATTCTATCAAAAATTTGGTGAATATTCTTTGTTTACATATAGTGTATTGTGATGTAATTAATATGAAAAAATCTTGAAAATATATATCAAATATTTGCTTATGTCTCAAATTTTAAACAACTACTGTAATATTTAACCATAAGAGCACAAAATTATTTATATGCGGTGTAGTAAAAAAAAAGATCAAGTGATCGGAGAAGTACGGGATTGGAACTAATCTACAATGATCGGTTTACTTTGGGTTTTTTTTTTTTCATCTAGAGTTATATTGAAATGATAGAAAATATAAGGTGTTAGACACTAACCAAACTTACAAGCCCGCAACAAACATAAGCCGGACGAAATGAACATACTTCGGAAGAAAAGCCGGTGTAAAACGACAAACACCAGAAACTAAGCCCATTCAGGGGAAACTAACATCAAATAAACTAAGAACTATGGAACTAAAGCTGAGAAAGAAAAGGATCTAAGAGGTTAAACCGAAACAAAGAACCACACCAACTCAAACAATAGCGCTGCCAAAACCTGCTTCAAACTTCTTGAAAACCTTCATAGAAGCTTCACCCTCACCGTAAATGTCTTCGGCCGCCAACGGTCACAGACTACGGTCACAGAGGCTTGAAACTTTCCTTCCCTGAAAAACACAAACTATCTAACAACTCAAACAACCAGCCTTCCAACAAGCCAAAAAGTTCTAACTGGCAGAAGTGCTCTTGGCTGCTCTCGATCAGAAGTGAGATAGCGGCAGGGAGCAGACGGAACCAAACCGGATAACACCAAGCTCAGAAGGTGAAAGATCGAACCGGAGAAGAACCAAAACCCAAGCGAACTCCACAGAAGCAAGACGAAGCACGGAAGCAGCGCGAGAGAGGAAGAGGAGGTGAAAAAACAGATCTGGAACAGGAAATAAGGACCATAGAGGAGAAAACGTGGGGATTGACCGAAGATCTACCAGATCCGGACCCACCGACCTCAAGAACACCTAGATTTGAACAGATCTGGAAGAGAAACCTCTTGACCACCTAAACCTTCTTCAACCAGAGAGAACCATAGCGAAATCAGAAGAGAAAAGCAAGACAAAGCAAGAAACACAAGGCCAAACCGGACTCCGGCGCTGTAGGAGCCACCGGAGCCGGCCAAGAACGACGTGGCGGACTTCTCTTTTAGAGAGAAGGCGGAGGTTTCTTTTTAGAGAGAAGGCGGAGGTTTGAACTCTGCTTTGGGTTTTAAACTTACAAATATAAAAGACTAAGAAACTAGACAATACAATAATCAGATAAACAAAATAGACTAACAAGCAATGAGATCATGATTCGAAACTAAGTGAAAATATTAAACTATTAAGCAATAAGAGCAAAATATCTCAACAAGAGTTTAACTAAGATAAGCATTATTTAACAAACAATTGATTAGAAAAAGAAAGAGCCGCAAAGGAGGAAATGGATAGAGATGGGGTTTAGGAAAGGGGTCTTTTTTTAGAGGAGTTCGCCCTAGCTTTCTCTCTGACCCGGAAAACGAGGCAGCCGCCTCAAGACCTTCGTCCACCGAAATGGCCGCATGTCACCGGATCTCCGCCTCTCGCCTCTTCTCTTAAGCGTGGTGGTTGTCTGTCTCCGGATCTCCTCGCTTGGTTTGTGTACGTCTCCTATCCGACGGGTGAAGCGATGGTTTCCATAATGCTTTTGAGGACTGAGCTCCTGAACCACCATTTCACTCCGCCGGAGCCGCCAGACCGAACACTGTCTCTCTCTCACCACCAAGCGACCCCTCCCCACCCTTCGGAGCCACCGGATCCACCAGATCTCCGGCCTTTTGTTCTCTTGTTCTTCTCAGTCTCTGCTCTGACTCTCCCCTCCGTGATGTTAGCCAATGTCACTGAGCTCCATGGCACAGATCTGACTCGTTTCACGACTCGCCGTCTTCATCTTCTGCTCCGGCGAGCTACCTGGTACATCTCTGTTATTCAACGCTCTTTTCTCCATCTCGGGATATTTCCCTTCGTGGAATTGGTTCTATTACCCGTATCCGGATTTGCTTCATATTGGAGTGTGGTGTATCGATGATGCTCCCATCTCTCCGGCTGATCTCCGATGTATCGATTTGCTCTTCCACCTTCTGCCGCCTTCCTCCACTGTTGCTTCTGCCACCACCGGCCTCATTCTAGGCTACGGTACTCTCCCAAATGACACCAGATCTGTGACGCAGTATCAGAAGATCAAGCTTCTTTCCTGTTTGTCCCCTCCAAACAATTCCGTTGTTGAGATGTATTAAAGCTTGCGCTTTGGCTTTTGCAACAACACAACCCCCACGTTTAATGGTATTCTCTCAACTGTGTTTTGCTTGGAGTCTTACGCTCCCACGACCTCAGCCAACGTCCGACCTCCATCAGAGGTGGTGAGCCCATTAATTGGTCCCCTCTTAAGGTCTGTCATCTCCCGCTCAAGCGTCGTCATTCTCATGATTTTGATTTTGTGGAGCGGTCGACACAGTTTCAGTCCGCTTATTGTCAAATCTACCGGATTATTTGCCGGAAATTCGTCGGTTCTTGCCGGCATGACGTTTACACGAACACAAGACTTCAGAATCAAACAACTCATAGTCGCCTCAGATTTGCAGCAGCTGATCAAAGTAATCAACAAGAAAATCTTCACAAAAGAGCTCCACAGGATTCTCCACGATATCCTGGTTTTATCACTAGTGTTTGAGAAAAATTCAGTTGTATTTGTATTCGCAAAACAAGCTCTAGTTGAACTGAATGAAAACTAAGCTTTGCACAAAAAAAAAAGCATTATTTAACAAACAAAAAATGATGCAAAGGTTTGAACTAAGCACAATTAATCTAGAGCATGAATCATTTCAATATAGGACGTATGATATTCGATTAAAATTGTGCTTAATTCAAACTGATCAAAATTTGTCGAACTTTCATTTGCATATTAAATAACTAAATTAACAAATCAAGTCCATTAAGCTCACAAATAACCTTGATTTCAGTTTCACTGGCTAGAGAAGAAATGCTCAGTAAATTTTGGTTCAATATTTTTCAGAACACCTTTAAAGCAATAAAAGTCTATAATTAATCTATAGTATTAGAATGACCAAGCCTAATTAATACTCCTAATTGATTATCAACCAATAAGTTACAACCCTAAACAGTCAAATATTTTTTGGGTTAAAGAACCCTAGACAACCATCATCCAACCAACCACTAATTCATCACAATATAGCGTAGTCAATGATCTAATTTAAAACTATTCGTACCTGAAAGACATGGAAATCAAACTTAAAACAATTAAAGATAATGGGACAGAAAATATTCATTAATTATTGCATCAAGTTCGATGAAATGTTAAACTACTTCGTAAATTCGTTTTGGAAATTTTTAAAAATCTCGAAGCAAGCTTGAATAAAGTCAAAAGTGTATGGAACACACAAAAATGAAGGACAGGATCGTAGCAAAGTGGCGTGTGAAGAAGTGATCGGAGGAAAGGATAAATATAAGTCACGTGATGTAACAAGAGAAGGATCACGTGAACATGAAGATGGAGATGATCGTAATCTTCATCATCTTTTTACATCAAAGATTTGCGTATTTCCCTTATCATTAATTATAGCCCTTATTTCGTACGTCTTTATGACGGTTGATGCATAGAAAACATCCAAAATGTTGCAATCGTGCTCCGATTCAGGAGTATAATCGCCATTTAATTACCACCATCACAAAAGGGTGTCTAACCTAATTAACTCCAATGGTAAGCAATATATAACCTAATTATAACACTATGATAATACTAGATAACACTACAAGCTTATTATCAAATGAAAATGGATTTTTTTTCTTCAAATTGAATGACTTCAACTCAACGTATCAAGTATCAACGCAACAAAACAATACATGTCACGTGCGTGGCAGCCCCATAGTACACGTCACTGCAGTTACGAGGCCATCTTTGACTCTACTCCGCATGCGTCAAGCAACAACATATCTCTCTCTCACTCTTTCTCTTCTACTAATTTTGATTTCCTTTTTTTCACTTAGGTTAATTTACTTCAGAAATTACCATTCAAATGGTAAATGTTAGCTGAGAACTTAACTAACATTTAATATTTCCCCAAATTTGTCTTGTTGCCAATAAGGAAGTTCATTATTTAATATCCCATCATTTTACGCCAAGTATATGAGATATAGATTGGCGACGTTCTAAGTTAATTGAAATGCACATTTTCGCGGGGCTAACTTTGAAACGAAAACATTTATTGTTTACAGACGAGTCTTAGGCTATCGCGTGAGGTTGCTTTACTTGTTCTCTTCCCAAAAGTTGTTATAAAATCTTAATTTAAAAATATTTTCAGAGAATCTGTTGGTTATAAACTCTTACGTACTCTTTACCTTTTGTGCATGCATGGCCGATATCTCTGAAAAGGTGCAATATATTTAAATTAGGGTTTGTTTCTAACAACACTCTACCACTTTTTCTACGTATACATACGGTGTATAAAACTATAAATACAGTCAGAGGCAAACATTGCGTACGTATACATACATGTGGTTATACTTATACAAAAGACACGTGCTTGCCTTGTACGTACTTTCGACACACGTGTGCGTCTATGTTACTCGTCTGCTCCACAAACTCTCCTTTTACATATCTTATCGCTTGAAGAATAGTCATTTGAGAAAGAACGTGGTGACCATTTTTCTTTTTCCTTTTTTTTCCCTCTAACAATTGACAACATACATATCGTCCACGTACGATCCTTAACGGCGTAAATTCCACGTGTTTACTGAATTAAAATCTAGACATTTTTGTGTTTTTTTAAGTCAACGGAAAAATTGTGTGATCATATGGCATATGCTATAAAATCGAATTTTATCTTCCACTTGAGAAAAGTAAAGGTATCCAAAGATTGGTTTTGAGAGGTGTACAGCGTGTAATAAAAGAAGACACGTGGCAAAAGGAGATAAGAGACGTGCACCACCAGAAGGGAACAACAAATTCCTGTCTACAAACTTCCCAGCAAAAAGTGGGTCCCACTTCCTAACAGCCTTTTTCCTCTTTAACTGATTCGATCTTCGTTTTAGTAGAGTGAACGGCTGGAATTCTCGGGGTCCCACTCCCTCTCGTTTCTATTGTCAAATTAGGTAATTTTTGAAAGTATAATTGACACTTTCGTTAAAAAAATTGGTTTCTGTTTGTAGTAAATACTGAATTTTCATTTCTTACGTGGAAAAAATAAGCGATTTTAAGAAAAGTTTTGGTCCAAATAACGAGAGTAGTTCGGACGGTGTATATCAAATAAGATCCGACAAAACAAAACGGAATAAGTGTAATTTGAATGGAATATTGGACTAGACAAACGAAATGAACGATGCAAAACAAGCGAATTAACAGTAACTATGATAAGTATTAATTAGGTATGAATCATTTAAGTATAAAAAATACAAATCAATGATAGTATGTTATTTTCTTATCTAATTTTTTTTGTAGACGATCGATGGTGTCAAAGATAATTTACAGGTCGAAATGAGACAAAAATATTTAGCAGAATGTAATTAAATGATGAGCTAAATTCATTTGTAATGTAATTCATTAGTTACTACATGAAAAGTGAATTTTTAGTAGGTCTACTTCATTGAGTCTTATAATTTCATTGTTATAGATTATGAGTACAAACCTACAAATACAATATAAATATGAGTAGCTTGAAGTTGTTGGAATCACGTGGTGACCTCAACAACAACCACAGCGACATAGCCGTGAAAGAGTGTAGAGGTGGCAGAGGCGAAGCAATGGCACGTGATACGGCGGCGAGAGTTGTAATGGAGCACGGGAGGGACGTCTTCGCTTCTCTACTGTTGCCACGTGTTTGTTGATCATCTCTACTTTTTCTTCTTAAAAGACCTATCTAAAATTTACGCTTCATTGACTAGTAATTAGTCTGAAATGGATCGATCAAGTCGTACTGTTTTCTGAAAGATGTCAGTTGAAAAGTACCTCTAATAAATTCTCTCTATATAGCAGCATGATTTGGCCTATAAACTAGCTACGAAACCATACATTTTCAGTATATTAGAGACCACCTATGTAGATGCAGAAATGTTAGGTTGCGTGTGGGTTGGGACAACATGTGTAGCTTATTTGTTACACGCTAATTTAAGTATCTTACTATTATTATCTTTTTGTCGTGAGTATTATTTAAGGTGACTAGATTAACATCCCTATTCTTTATGTTTTCTTAAAGATATTTTGTCTTTGTTTTGTAGTTGAGTGCGATTCAAATCATATCATATATGCACAACTCTGTGTCACTTTTGAACATATATATTTTAAACTATTTTTATGATCGGATTAATATGGAGTCACTAAAATTTTCGCATCTTCCAATCCAACAAACAATTCTCAGTCGGCTTCAAAGTTTCAAACTATCGTCGAATTATCATTATCCACAGAGCCATTAAAATTGATGGATGTTAGCAATTTAGAATAAAAAGAAAAAAGAAAAAAAAACTTACAATGTTATAATTGCTTGTCATGATCTAGTATGCTGTAGGTAGAGCTGTCCGTCCTGGAAGTGTTATTTAATAAATTATGTGTACTGCATGTTATCAAACTATATGATGTTTTTAGAATTGAACTAATTATGTCTCATCAAAGAAACAATAGTACTAATCGTGGCCTTGTTATTTTCTAAACGGATTATACACACATGTAGACTACAAATGATTAGTGAGGTATATGTAAGATAATAACAGGTATACTATAGGTTCCAAACATGACTTTCAATTCATATTGAAAACTCTTATTCGTTACAGATTTGTTATGAGGGTTTTGTTTTTCCTTTCCATGTTTACTTGTTAACTGATCATGACAAGAGAAATAATATTAAAATATGGATTTCCCCTTTCTTTTAAGAGAAGTAACTAACAACTAAAGCTTTGGATATGTGTAGATTGACGAAGAAACTATGTGTAGAATTGATTTCGATCAAAGGATAAATCTAGTAACATGGCAGTCTCGAAGGTCAACTGGCACGTAAGTAATTTTTATATTATTTGAGACGTATCCTATTTGTGCACAAACTAATGTCAAATCCTGTCTGCTTCTATAATAATTAGACTTTCTACAATGTATCTCATTCTCTCATCGACTTTTAAGCGAAATAAAAAACATAAGATAAACAGTAATAGAGTTCTTTAACAACTAAAAACTTAAAATGAAAGGTAAGCAACAGCAGATCTGAAATAGTAACCACACTAGATTAAAATGAAATGTGAATTAGTTATTAAAATATTTATACCGTTATTGTTAATTTTCACCGTTTTTTATCCTTCCACTATCTAGTTTGAGAAAAAGAAGAACCCGACCCACGAGTGACAAATCCAGAGCAAAACACATAAAGATTCATATTACAATATCAAGAAAGTCATCGACATACACATTAACACATACATATATAGTTTTTGTTACTCTACTATTTGCATTGTTATCGTATTTATATTGATTTGTCTTCTTACGATTTACCGTTTACGAGACACTTGGTGACAAGAAGAAATAGAAATCAATTAAACTAGAGTTTATGAAAGAGTACCCAAGAGGAGACATGTGGATCCCACACAAAGAGGCATAAGAAGATGACTGGTCCTTGTGGGTCGTGGAGATTCACGTCAATCAACTAGCTTAACCAGGCCTTCAAGCTAACGCCGGACGAATCGTTTGGCTTTAACCCATTAATTTAATCTCTTGTAGATAATCACTAAATTAATGTCCTAATTACGTATATCTGTGAATTACCTTATAAATCATACCTCTTTTCAACTTTTCCGAGTTATTAAGTCATACAAATACTTATATACTGATCTTTTTGGGTAGAAGAAGCACTTGAATTCTTCTTATAATGACAAAAATCATTTTTTTGCCGGCAAAAATAATTAAATGTTTATATGGATCATCGCATAATGTCTAAGTTTTAACTTTTAAGGTATTCATAATAAAGTAGAGGTGTTTTTAACAAAAATGTATTAATGAAAAATAGAGGCGTGGGATGACTTTTCAAATAAAGCAAAGACGAGTTAATTGATTAGATGGGTTATCTTTCTTTTTGTACTCTCCAGGAAATGTAGTATATTTTTTTTTCTTCCAGTGTCTCTTTCTACGTAAAGAAAGAAAATAACTTGTAAAATACTAATTTCTTGTAAACTTGTACTCTCCGGGGAACGTGGTTGTAAAATCATTTGAAAGAAAATCAAACTTGTAAAATCACAGCCGCCGATATTTTACGTTGGGAAGAAAAATGTCGCTGTTTGATGTTTTCATCGATTGTTGGGTTTCGTTAATATTTTCTAGATTTACATGTAACAGAAAACAATAGTTACATATTAAATTGTTTTGGTTGAATGTAAACACAACAAATGTATTGATGATCATTTTCAAAAAACAAATGTATTGATGATACAGAATTGATAGTTTGTATAGCAAAAAAAAAAATAGTAAAGAATTATATATAAAAAAAAACAATAGTAAAGAATACCGAGATAATTGTAAACACTAATAAGATGATTTAAAAATCTGTAAACAGTAATAAAGCAATATTTTTTTTAAGAGGTAGAGAATGTAGAGAAAAGAGTGATATAGAGAAATAAAAATAGTGATAACTGGTAAGAGATGAATGATGGTGATATAATTTTTATTCTTTCGATTTCTTATATTTTTGAGATTAGTAACCATGTTGGTAGATTGCTAAAATCGACTAAAAAATGAATTAATATCAGCTGAAACTGCAAATCAAAATAAAAAATTTGATCATAGAAATTTGATATAGTAGATATAAAAAATAGCAGACATATTATTCATATAATCAGACTGTTTCAGATATCTCTGATTATTTGTTTGCTGGGGTTTTTTTTTTCTCTTCTATAAGAATTACCAAACACCTCGTTAAAGTAAATGTTAAGATGATTGTATTATGTTTGTTTGTGATATTATAAGACAAGTATGTGCAATTATTTACGTTGCTAGAATGTAATGATTTTACTTTTAGCATAAAATGAATTTTAACAAAAATATAAATGGCTATCGATGTTTAAAAAAATTATCTTTAAATATTCTATTATACAAAATATATTATTAACCAAATCTGATTTCATCTTACTGTCGTAAAAAAAATTGAACAGTTTATAATTTTACTTTTTTAATTTTGTTCAAACTTCGGAGGCAGATCCCTTTTTCCTATGAATCAAATGTTAACTTTTATTTTTGTCCCTTTATTTTTTATAGAAATATATATGAGAACATAAAGTAAAAAAGTAGGAGAAACGGCAAAAAGAAGGGTGAGTTGATTTAATATTATTAAAAATTTTCATAATTTGAAAACTAATTCAGGTTTATAAAATTTTGAAAACTAACTTTTTTAATAAGTGAAAAGACAATAAAACATGATCATTTTCCATCATTTTCCTATTAATAATGAGAAAAAAATATCTTATTTAATTTAGATATATATTGAATTTAGATATATATATATATATATAAGATATTTTCGAAAATTTGTTTAGATATTTTTTAATAAATATTTAAAAATACACATGTTATTTTGAAAATATATTCATATTTATCATAAATATGAATCAAACTCTATAAATATATACACATAAATATCATTTTAGAACAAAGAAAAACTCACACTTCATTCTTAAAAAAAATGATGGAATGTGTTAAAGTTAACTCATATTCTATATTTATGAGATGTTAAATTTCACATAAGATCTTCTAAATATCTTTTTTTTTCTTGTTATAAATTTTATTCAGATTTTATGGGAATATCTCACACTGAAGTTTTTTTCTTCTCTTTTTTTTGTTATATAAAATAAAAATAATTGTTTCTAATTATCTTTAGAATAACAGAATTTTTTTTATAATTTAAATAATTTTTAAATAAGATAAACGAATTTTAAAACAATTTTAATATCTAAAAAATTGAGGGTATTTTAGTAATTTTGAATATTAGAAAGATTAGTTTACCAACACTTTAGAAAAGGGGTTAGTTTTCAAAATATGATTAATTTATGTAATATTGGTCCAAATTTCCTCCAAAAAGAAAGAGATAAAAAAAAAGTAACTGTTGTTAAGGGCGTGATTGGTAAGTGCTTTGAGTGCTCTGCAGAACAATAATTATTTCTAGAGCATTAGTGTTAAACCAATCATGTTTTGATTTCATTTTTTAAGTTCAGAGCCATAATTTTAAATATGGAAATATTTTGGCTCTGCAAGAAGATTTTTCAAAGCACAAATTTAAGGGCTCTGAGAATTCTCTCTCTTCATTCCTTAATCTCACTCTCTTTATTCTTTTTTTAATGTTTCTTTCCTATATCTCTTTTATTTATTTTTAATACTACAGATTTTATAAAAAATATATTTATAATAAAAATCTTACAGCACCATAATCTACAGCCACAAGCCCTAAAACTTTGGGCCTGATTGGTTGTGGCTGTAGCTTTAATTTTTTTGCTGTAGAATTAATGCTGTAGAAATTTTGGCTGTGATTCTAGATTTTAGTGCTGTAAGATTTTTTATTATAGATTGTGTCATTAAATATAACATTAAAACAAAAAAGTTAAGATATAGAAATAATAGATTAAAAAATAAATGTTGAAAGATTATTAAGGAAAGAGAAAAGAGAGAATTCTAAGAGCACTTAATTTGGTGCTCTAGAAAAATTACTTTCCAAAGCGACGGAACTTCCATAAATAAATAAAATTGCTCTGTGTTTCAAAAATGGAAAGAGATAAAATGAGAGCTTGATTGGTAATTTTGTATTGCTTAGAGAGATTTAGGGCTGTGCAGAGCAACCACAGCCCCTACCAATCATCCCCTTTTTATTACTGGATGATTCTTTACGTTTGACCGCTCTCTCCTCTTCTCAACATTGGTTTGTTGTTACCAAAATCCCCACTCTCTCTTCCCAGGCGCGTGACCTCCACTCTCTTATTCCTTAAAAAACCTCCGTGCGTCACACGCTCTTACACCTCGCGAGTGGAAGCAATTTTCACGGTGGTAAAAAAACAGTAAACAGTAACCGTTTCAGGAAACAAATCATTATTATTTTTATTACTATAAATTAAATATTCATCCTTCCTTCTCTCTCCGCAAGTTTCTTCTTTCTCTTTTATATTTTTTAAGCTACGGAAAAGCGAGAAAAAGCAGACGTTGTGTCAACGACGCTTTGACCGATAAATCAGACAAAGAACAAGGGTATTAAAGTAAATTCAACCCATACGTACGCATACGTATGTACGCACAGAGAGAGAGAGAGAGGAGAGAGATACAACTCAACCACTTTGTATATATTTATAAGCCAAGAGATAAATAAGAGAAGACGAAGAAGAAGATAGATAGATAAGAGGGGACCTGAAGAGAGAACAAGCTCTGTTCTAATCCTCAAGACCAAATATTATGTTTCCCTTAAGAAAAACCAAGAGAGCTTTCGTCAAAACCGGAGACTTTACCCCGGGAACGAAACGCCGGCGATGCGTTTCTCCGGTGCCGGAAACCAAAGCTGGAGGACCCGATTTTCTAGATTCGATCCCCGACGATCTTGTTGTTTCCATCCTCTGTAGACTTGCCTCTACATCGAGATGTCCCGCCGATTTCATCAACGTCTTGATGACGTAAGCTTTCCGGTTAATTTTTCTCCACCGTCGGTTACAGAAGCTCTTTTGTCTAAATATTAATCATTGGTTGTTTGCTTCTTCAAACAGATGTAAGAGATTAAACAGTTTAGCTACGAGTCCTCTGGTTTTGTCGAGATTATCTCCGAAAGCAATCGCCGTGAAAGCTCAAAACTGGTCGGAATCAGTTCACCGGTTTCTCAAACGCTGCGTCGACGCCGGAAGTCTCGAAGCTTGCTACACTCTCGGAATGGTTAGTTTTTTATTACATCCCTTAATTGTTTCATAATTATTCGTCATTTTTGTTAATTTTCTCTTTTTTTTTACTTTCTGTTCTGACTTTTTTTATGGTAATTATTTCCATTTCGGTGCAGATTCGGTTTTACTGTCTGCAAATCAGAGGAAACGGCGCGTCATTAATGGCTAAAGCAGCGATTAGCTCTCACGCGCCGGCGTTATACTCTCTAGCCGTGATTCAGTTCAACGGAAGCGGCGGTTCAAAGAACGATAAGGATCTTCGAGCCGGTGTGGCTCTGTGCGCACGTGCGGCTTTTCTCGGACACGTGGACGCTCTCCGTGAGCTCGGTCACTGTCTCCAAGACGGTTACGGAGTTCCGCAGAATGTCTCCGAAGGTCGTCGGTTTCTCGTTCAAGCCAACGCTCGTGAGCTCGCCGCCGTTTTATCTTCCGGGATCGAAGCTCGGTCGTGGCTGAGTTTATCGCAGCCGCCTCAAATCGCCGTTCCTAATCAAAATCCGATTCACGGTTGCCCGTTGCTTAGCGATTTCGGATGTAATGTACCGGCGCCGGAGACGCATCCGGCGAACCGGTTTTTAGCGGATTGGTTCGCTTTACGCGGCGGAGATTACTCTCCCGGAGATGGGTTGAGGCTCTGTTCTCACGCCGGGTGTGGACGGCCGGAGACGAGGAAACACGAGTTCCGGCGATGTTCTATCTGCGGCGTGGTGAATTACTGCTCGCGCGCTTGTCAAGCTCTCGATTGGAAACTCCGGCATAAGATTGACTGTGCTCCGGTGGAACAAGATGTAGCCGGAGAAGGTAATAACGTTCAGATTGACGGAAATGTTAACGGTGATAACGTGCTGGTCCAAATGAGCTAACGGCGACGAGTAACGGCCCGTCTTTAAAGACGCGAGATGAGGTAAAACGAAGCTTTTATTTGTTTCGTTTTTTGGGGTTTTTAGATTTAGGATTAAAAATATTACCAGCGGTTAGATTTGCGTTAGAGTAATTTTTGTATTCTCATCGGTTGTAAAGAGGAAGTTTTATAAAACGAACGGCTACAACAATCTTGTTTATTTTATTTTTTCTTGTTCTTCGATTTCTTTAACTATTTTCTTCTACCCATTGCTCCAGAGAAATTTGTGAAAATCTATCTCACTTTTACTCTTTTGTGAACATAAAACTTGCGTTACAAAATTATATATTTTTTAACGAAAAAGAGATGAGTAAAAGATGGCAGAATAGTTTCATATCAAGTTCTGTACAAACGATTTGATGGGTCGTGAAAAGGTTTCCTAGTCTATGCAATAAAAGTGTAAATAAAGTAATAAAAGAGAGACGTAATTAGCCAAATGGGAGAATTAACTATATATGCAAACCCACATACTTTTATGTCAATGCAAGACCGTTCAATTAACATGCGGTCAAAGTCAAAGACAGGAGAACATTTTTTTTAACACTGATTTATTAAAATTTATTACAAATTATGAGAACGGTTACATGACAGTTTCACAATGGACAAATTTGCCATCTTTTAAGGCTCCACGACCAATAGACAGATTCACCTCTTCCATGCCGAAGATCTCCTCCTGGTGTAGAAGCACTTCGGGTTAGATCGACTTAAACACATCACCATCAACATATCCCCTACCTTGTCTTACATTCTCTACAACGTAATCTAACATGACTTAGACCAAGCCCTTTGGTTTTCACGTAACATTTGTCAAACGATATAATGAAGGTTGTAAAATTGTCAACCTTAACATTCATACCCCAAAAAAAACTGTAAATCCTAACGAAAAGCGAAGTGTTCCAAAACGCTAATAAAGAAGCTTTCGGATTTGAAAACTCCATAAAATATAAAAATAAAAGTAAAAATTAAAATTTGCTAGAATAATCTCATTTCATTTGTGAAACCCATAATCTCATGGTGTATATACAGTAAAATATATTTACTTACTTTCTAGTTTCGACCAATTCTCGTGGTGTTTTTCTGATCTAAGCATTGTAGTGTCTCATAAGACACAACATCAGTTTGTTTTTAGATTTGTACATATTTCTAATTTGGTTGAAATCTGTTCGAACCTAATTCGAGTTATTATCCCCCCCAATAAGCTATACTTCTTAGCTTTTTAACCAGTATATTATTTTTAGGTTATATATAGAGAAAATTCTAGAAAATCGTATGATGTGGACATGTAGTTATAAGTTTTTAACTTATCACGGTAAATATTAACATAACGAGAGATTCCGGCGATTGGTACTAATGTGGCAATAGTAAATAAGAGCACATGCATATGTCCCTCTCAATGATACGAAGAAGGACAATAATGTTCCCTGATCGGCAAAAAGCTATCGCCGTAGTAAGAAATCAATGTAAATCAAAAACAATTATGGGTCAAAGAAGTTTCACCATCGATTTCTAATGTTAATGTCTTTCGGGAAAGTATCACAATGATATTGTTTGTATAGCTTAGGTATCTTAAGACAAAAGTTAGTGTATGGTTTCTTCAAAAGATTCTTTTCAATCATAGTGAATGGAATTCAGATGCTTTAACACTATTATGTATTTAGTTGGAACCACATTTTTTTCTTTTTCTTTCTTTCAAGATTCTATAAAGTTTTGTTATGTATGCATAAAATGTGTATACATTTACTATTTGGAATAGAGTGCATACTTAACTCGATTACCTTTTCTTTTTTTCTTATGACCTTGCGCATATAGTGAAATTAACCATTTTCTGTATATATTTGGCATTTTGAGGTAATAAATTTGAGGGGTTACGTTACTACTCATTAGGGATGTTTTGCACACATCTAATTTAAGGCTTTTGACATACTAATTTTGCACGACAGTTGATTATAGTCATAGACACAAGAACGTGTCTCAATAATTGAGATTTAGCTTTCAAGGTAAAGTTGGATCTTAAAATTATATTGCAGATACTCATACCAGCAGGCAAGTTAATAATAATAAGTAGTGATTAAAATTATAACTTTAAGATTAATGGGTGACAAAGCATCATGGGTTATGCGATCTATAGCTCTCTTTTTCTTCAGATAGTTCGTGCCCTTTTTTTCTCTTCCTTTTTCGTAAATTAAAATAGAGAGACCGGGAAACGCTCACTGCAAATCAAAAACGGATTAACATAAGATTAATTAACTTCTGATTTGAACAAATGTGGACCCTCTTTGATACGTTATTGTCTCCACAATCACACTATTGGCATAAACAAATCTTTGATTTTATTGGCCCATCATCATTGCCATTGGTTAATTAACAGTTTGCGTTCAAAATCATGATTGCATATATTCTCTCACGACTAAACAACCACTAAAACACAATTTGTAGACTATTAACAAATGAATGAACATATAAGGATCTTTTATGATGACGTTACTTCAGGTAATTTTATTCTCAGATAACATTAGAAAGAAAAGCAAATTAGAGAGGAACATAGAGGAGTGTATTAGTGGGAAAGAAGAGGAATTTTGAGGGGAGTGGTGGGCTTATAAGAAAAACTTTATACCCCACCCACAAAGCATTTTAGTCTAAAATTCTTTGCCAAATAAAATAAAGTGTACAATATAAAAGTGAGTATTGAAGCAATGTTGGTAATGGAAAGAATCCTCTTTAATACTTACTATCTCCATTTCATATTAATTGTCGTTTTAAAAAAAATATATAAATGTATTTAACTCAAAACACATCTAAATTCATTTTATATAATTTTTAAACAACTAATATGAAATGAAAGGAGTATATATCTTACAAATTTACAACTTATAAAAATAATTACATAGACGATTTTACTAGCTGTCCACAGAAAATTCTTTTTCTAAAAATCTTTGTTCTTGAAGACTTGCATTGGTTTCATTTACTGTGACATGAATATGGGTATTTTACGTGGTAAAAAAGTTACTGCAGTGACCTGCCAAAGTTGCCACATTTAATAAGTAGTAGCTTCTATTGCAATTAATTTAAAAATTCTCGTGAAACCTTTCTGTTCAATTTAATTTGGTCGTCCTTTTTCTGTTCATTTACCATCTTTTTTTGTGGGGGGCAGATAATAAATGTATTAGTTAATTGAAAATCGAATGATTAAAAATAGAGAAAAAGTTAAGGTGTGGTGTGGTCCATTAGGCCCAGCCCATTTATTGCCAGTTGTTTGAGTTGTCCCGCTTTTGGACTTTTACTGAGCAGCTGAATCGGGTTGGCACACAAACCGTGTGTCGTTTCTGAGAAATTAAAAACGACTTGTTTCCTCTTTCTAAGTACAAAACAGCACGCAGTTTCTGTATCTATCAGATTTTTGTTTTTTCTTCTTCTTCCTCACTCGCTCTGGGCCTCGCGTTCTATCGAAAAACTCTCTGACCATCGCAAAGCCAAAGCTTCAGCGATCTTCCTCATCTGTATCTCAACGTAAGTTTCCTTTCAAGGGTTTGTGTCGATCTTCAATACGTATTCTTAGGAGTAATCAAGTTAAGAGATTGAGATTCCCCCTAATTGTTGTTGCGATGTAACCTAGATCTAGAACTGGGAACCGAAATTATGTAATCCATGCTTCGAATTTGATAAAAATCCTTAATTTCTTGCCAATACCATTAGAATTGGTGTTGAATCGATTCTGAGAAGTGTGTATCTTCCAATTGCAGTGAATTTAGGAGGGAAATCTCGATGGGTTTCATAATGGAATTCGCGGAGAATCTGGTGCTGAGGATAATGGAGGATCCGGAAGTTAGAGACAGGAAAGCGAGAGAGCACATATACGAGATGCACGAGAGGTGCAAGAAGATTAAGGAGATGTGGGCGTTGCCTATTCGTCCTTACGGATTCTGGACATTTGAGCGTCACAACGCTCAGCTTCGTTGGGATCCTCAGATCAGTCAGGTCGCTGGTCGTAGAGATCCTTATGATGATCTCCTTCAGGACGACTTCACTTCTCGTCCTTCCTCCTCTTCTTCTGAATCTTCAAACTAATCAAAAACAAATGGTCAGTTTCCGATTTCTCTGTTCTCTCTAATTAGATCAAGCGTTTCAATATGCATTTGAGTATGGCTTTTAGAGTAATCATTTGAATATGCGTTTGTCTTTATCAGTAGATGAATTTGTGTTGGTCGATGACAGTGTTTGCACTTGCGATCAAATTGAGGAACTAAGCTATATTGATATAAGGTGGTAGATATTATTTATTCACTCACATATAATGTTGTGGAGTAAAGTTTATTGTTCATTTGAAGGAGTTTGTTCAGTCCTCTGCTTTGGAATTTGCAGTCTTTCTTCCTTCTTGGTTACAGTTTCAGCTTCGTTTGTATACTTCTTTAAGCATAGCTGCTGTTACCAAATGAAACTCGATCATTGATGTGTTTGTATTGTTTTGTATGTTGCACAGAACGAAGATGTGTTTATGCTGTTTGGATGGATGCATAAGCTTGTTTTGAAGCGGAATTGTACTTCCTTTGTTTTCTATTTGAAGCTTAAATAATTTCTCAACTCAAGATTTGTGTACGAACGAGAGAGACTAAATAAATACACATTCGTTTTAAGCAAACTCGTTTTGATACTCCATTTCCATCTTTGATATGGATTCTTTTGTCAAATGTGCTCAGTTCTTAATGGTTCTTTAAAGCTTTGCTGGTTTAGATAGATAGAAACACACAAATCACATTTTCACACCACCAAGAAATGAAACACTTGCTAAATTGATAAACAACATGGTCCAACTCCAAGTTCAGTAATCGTAGAAAAAAAAGAACATTAAGAAACACATAACATGTGTTTATGCTGTTTGGATGGATGCATAAGCTTGTTTTGAAGCGGAATTGATCTTCCTCTGTTTTCTATATTTTTGGAAGCTTGGTACAAAACTCAAATAATATCTCAACTCAAGACTTGTTTACGAACGAGAGAGGCCAAATAAACACACATTCTTCTCCATGTCCATCATTGATATGGATTCTTTTTAAAATGTGATCAAATTCTTAATGTTTCTTTAAAGCTTTGCTGCTAGATTTATCTCAGTGGTTTTATAAAGATAGAAACACACAAATCACATTTCCACACCACCAAGAAAATGTTCAAAAGAGAAAAAGAAAAAGAAACACTTGCTAGACTGATAGATAAACCACATGAAAGAGAGCTCCTAAAGATCATTTACACAAAGTAACCAAACCCAACAAACCAAACCCTCCAAAGACAACAGAATCACACGAATCATATCAATCCGAATCAGAATCAGACGAAGATTTATTCCCATCAGCAGTAGCAGCATCTCCTTTCTTACTTGCAGCTGCATCTTCCTTTGCATAAGCCTTGACAATATCATCAACAGGGACCAAAGGAAGATAACCAACCACAGGATAACCCATCTGCGACATATCCGTCACCAAATCATTATACACAGTGGAATAATGTGCAACAACAGGCAAAGCCTTGTCCCCAACCGCATGGATTGGCTTGTACTGGTTGAGTTTAGCCCAGACTTTCACAGAGCAAGTCACAACCAAGCACTTGTACTCATTCGCAGCGTAGACAAAGGCAGCTTTTGGTCCACCGGTACGTGCCTCTTTCACAAACCCTTGAGTCTTCTCCGTTGCCTTGTGGATCAAAACACTCGCTGTACTCGCCACTTTCTTAGCCATTGGAGGAGCATCCTTATCAAACTTGTACGAAACTTCACCGACCTAGGAAAAGTAAAAGTGACTTAGTACACAAAATTAGAAATTAGGTCATCAGATCTAGAGATCTAAACCTTGTGATCTAGGAAGACGAGGAGAGTATCGGGAACGTCTTTGAGTTTGTTGAAGACGGGGGTGACGACGGCGGTGACGGCTCCTTCGACTTTACCGACGGCGGGTTTGAGAGGGCCGGAGTTTTGTTTCGCGTATTCGTAGAGACTCGAGACGCAAACGAGAGCGTGGATCGCCGCGATTCTAACGAACCCTAGGTGTTTCAGACCTACCTCTTTGTTATTCTTCTCGGTCTCCATCTATATCAACACAGATGAGATGATGATCACAAACTCTGACTAATTCCGGCGAAAGAAAAGGAAGAAGAAAGTGATGAGAATTTTTTACCTAATTTTTTTGCTTGAGAAATATCGCCCTGTATGTCACTGTTCTCTCTCTGTATTGCAAGCAAAGTATCTTCACATCACGTTGAGGAGTGAGAGGAGGACTGGTTAAAAGAGAAAAAGTAAGGGAATTGGGCTCGTCGACGTGATCTAACGGCTGAGAATAGATCTGTGGAAAAAGAATCGTTTTCTTGAAATTCGTGTCGTGTGTGGATGTTTCTTGGATCTTTGAGCTTGTGGGCCTCCGAGTGACGTAAATAAGTTCTAGCTGATTCCAGTAGCGACACGTGTATGTTTCTAATTTCGTGGTGATCGTATAATCTTTTTTAAGGTTTTTGGATATCGAATGAAATTTGAAACTGATACAGTGACGATGGGAAATTGACGAGACGATTACTGTTTTTTACCAAATAAGATTTGGGATTGAACAGAAACGAGACTCTCGTGAAGAAGAAGAAGATTAAGCTCTGAGAGGATTTGGAAATAAAGAATTACATATTTCTGTTAATGATAAATGTTGCTGTACAATTGTTTATATGCAATAATAAACTATCCGGTACAAACCGGTTCACTAAACCATAATCTAAATCTTGTATCTAAACTAGACCATAATATCTAATACTGTTGTTAACTAATCCACAAAAAACTTATCATTAATACATTATCTTCCTCATACGATACATAAACTGAATGCACAAGGGGAGATAAGCAATAAAGAAGTGACAGTCATCATCCCGAGCTACAAAGAACGATAAAATTTTAGAATTTTCACATGTTAAAGAAAAAAATTAATGTTTACCTATAAATGTATAAAATTTTTTAAATTAAACAAATTTTAAAGATTTAAATCAAGTAATCCCTTGAACATAATTATTATTATCAATAATTGTTTTCAAATCTGATTTCTGTTTTGTTATTAATCAATAGAAAATGGATCAAAAATCTACAAAAAATTATCTTTAAAAACAATTAAAAATGCTAATTTTTTGTTCAGAGAGTAATATGGCAGGAGGAGAAAACTAATTTGTGCCTCCACCATACCAAAAAACAGCTTCCATTCAGCAATTCAGCAAGATTTTCAAAAAGCAAATTGTGGAGAATACAAGATTCAAAATGAAGAATGGATCACAACACATATGCTGATCAGACTCGATTAAGTTTATCATAAGCTCTATTTGTAAAAACCATTTGGGATTGTAAAAGCATTTGGGATCCCGACTGCTTGATACTGAACCACACCTCTTGGTTGATCATCATCATCTAGCTCTGAAACATATTCATCTCGAGATCACAAATGTTTTTACAATTTATTTTGACAAATTTCTTTTTATATATTGATGAATTTTTTTTATTAATTTTAATTTGATATTATATAAAACTAAATGTGCACAACACAAGTAGGACACGTAAATATGGTATGACACTGCACATAAACCTTTACGAATTCATTTTTAAACTTTTATCCAAATTAGATATAATCTTTTTAATCATATGTAGCCTTTTTCTGTTTGAATATGACCAAAAAATACTAACAACTCTTTTTTCCTTTATTTTTATTTACTCAAACACAAAAATATCACCATCCATCTAGAGACCGATCCCCATCAGCTAGACCCTGGTTATACCAAATTGAATTCCACATGGTTCTATGTAGAAACTTTTTAAAAAATTGTGCTACCTCACATGAACGTAGATGAATGTGGGAGTAAGATTTACAATTCGTATGCAAGAATTGAGAATTTGCTGAGATAATTTTAGTCTTGATCAAACTTGTGTAACACTCAAACCATGCATATAGGCCTGTTCAACTTGTTAAAAAATCTTTCTAGTTCACAGGTTTGTTCAATTTTAATTGAAAAAATGGTGTTTAGTTTGACAAGACCTGAATATATATAACTTTGGGACACAAAAGAACAAAAAAAGGAAAAGAAAAGAGTTTCAATTTAAAGAATTTGAGAAACAACTTTTGTGTGTGTGTGTGTGACAGATTACGTACCCGAGTAATCCGAGAGAAGTGCTAGTAAGAGTAGACTCCAAGTGAGCTCTGGCCCCTTTATCCTAATCAATCACATGAAGTTAAAAAAACGAGAAGATTGAATAAAGTAATTTAATTGTCAAAACATACGATACATAAAAAAAAAAGAAACCTCTGAAAGATGAAGGTCAAGGGAAGCATGAAAAGTGTAGCGAAGAAGTAACGATAGACCACGAGAACTCTTGGATTCATAACATCTTCCATGCCAAGCTTGAACAAAATGTTCAATCTGCCATAGCTCTCTCACGGTCTCACCTACTCTTTAACTTCAACTAACCATACTCTTTCACTGGAAGAGGAGCGTTTAAAAGATTTTTTTAAGGGCTAATTACTTTCAGTCCCCTGATTGTAGTACATATGTAGAAGATAGCTCAGGTCTTTCTGTTTACTCTTACCTTCAATATGCTGGATTTGGTCTCTATATTTCTTGTGTAGTTGTTCCAATGTTTGACATCTTGATCATGTTTCCATAACTGAGCTATGCTTGGGTGCTTTATGGTTTTCTTATAAATTAGCTTTGTCTTCGGAAATCAGTTTACTTTATTATCAATGCTTCTCTAACACCACTTTTACGGAATATTTGGTGGCAGCCATTCATGTTTTCATCATCAAATATGCTTCTCTTCGGATGTATACGTGAGTACGTGACTGGTGTTCTGTTTCATACAGTTTTAGGTTTTGGATTAGTGGTTATCGAAAGGAGATTTTGAAAAGTAAATAAAAGTTCTTAGGCACATAACTGTATTTGAAGGTTCGAGCATTACGGAAACAATGACGAGAAACTGACAAAACGGATTAACTGTGTAAGTAATCCGAATGCACTATGAGTAATCCTTGAAGTATTAACTAATGCAGTATATATATATATATTCTTTTCTCATAAGGTATGAGGTAGAAATATTTTTAGGAAAAACAAACAAGCATGAAAATAGTCTTATGGAAGATCAATTGAATGCAAAAGGGTAAATAAAGAAAGTGACTGATAATGGATTATGGAGTTTGCTAGATAATATTATAAGTTCATAATATCATAATGGTTGTTATATCTAAGTTCTGATAACCACTGAGGAAGGTGGTTAGGACTTGTGGTGTCTGATAGAGGTGAACTCTCAATTAGCCTGAGATTTCTGGCGCTTCGAGTACTGAAGAATAGGCTCTCTCACCTGATAAACCAATCACAAGAAGAGCATTTAGTGTTGGCATATAACTTAAAGTTGGAAAAAAACTAAAGAGTATGTGGTTTAGTGTTAAGAGACCATGCTGGTTTTCCTGCAACGCTTGTCCTGCGAGGCTTGGCTACAGTTTGTTTCGACGTCCTTGCAATTTTTACCAGCCTCTCCATTTACCGCAAAGCTCTCCCTCGAAGCCACAGGCTGAGCCACAAAACTAACCAAAATTAGGTACACATTAAAACACATAGGATATGTCAATTCAGTGGTGATTTCGATTTTCAACCTGTGCTTTAGTGCTAGTTGGAGTGTTATTATTAGCTTTGGAGATGGTCTGTTCACTCAGAACAGAGCTGTTCTGCTGCATCCCAGATCTTCCTTTCGTACGTGTGAAGTCTGATCCTATGGAATGGATGCCTCCACATGTAGATACATCTGTATGTTTTCAGAAAAAAATGTTCTGGTGTTACATCAGATCGATTAACACAGCTAAAAATCAAGTTGGGTGCGAACAAGATTGATACCTGCGGTTACTTTGGCCTCTAAGCCGTTGGTCTTGTTTATAGGTTCGTTAACATCCACATCCTGTGAAAGCCTTCACATTAGAAACTTCTTTTCAAGGATTTATTCAACTTTCTAAGTGTGAGTGAATTACCATATCGTCTGTGGCAAGAGCTTTTCTGACTTCATTTAGCTTTCTCTCGGTTACACTAGAGTGAACCACACGCTTCCCTGTATACACATTAGCATCAATGAGGAAACCTTATGAAAACTCGAAACTTAAAAGAGAAGGGTCTGAGAATTGAGACAGCAAACCTAGCCTGCGGTTGCTAGAAGCTTCCACGTAGCCCTCTTGCGCCATCCTGTCCATTAACTTACGAACTGCTGTCTGGTTGGCTTCACCATCCAGCATGTTGTGAAGCTTTGTAATGGTCACATATTGCATCGGAAGAGAATGGTACAGAGCCTAACACAAACCCATGTGTCAGTGATGGATCTTTATTTATCTATATCCTTTTTTGCATCTGTAATATTAAACAATCAGAGTATCTTACTTTCATGTACATGTAGTCTTCAGGAGGTATAGTTTTCCCATCCTTGGAGAGTCTGGCCATCAGCTTCATCTTTCACAAAAAGGTGAATTCGCTTCCTGGAGACTGGTGATATGTTGGGTTAATGGGTTTAATTAATGGTCAAAACATATAAATATCAAAGAGAGTGAAATCAAATCAGTTTCCTAGGATGAGTTATATACCTTATCTCTGTTTATAGTGTACGTGTCCTTTCCCCTTTTCGAAAGAACACCTTCTTTCTCGAGCTGATCCATGATTTCTGAAAAGTCAGGATGTGACCAGTTAGTGGAAGTAGTCGATAGACTATGAAGTTATAACAGTAATTCCAGCAATTATAGTAATTACAGAAACTCAAGCATTTGATTACCTTCAGATAGAACCTGAAATGATAAAGAAAAAGTGACTTAGATTTCAGAAACTAAAATATGCAAGAGCTCAGGTACACTTTTGAAGGTGGAAATAAAGAGGAACAACTCCTTACTATTGAGATATCTGGGAAGTTTGAAAGAACATCTGTGAGCTCCACAGTATCGAGGTGACGGGAGTTGATCCATTCCTTCACCCTTGCTAACTGATGTTCATTTTCATCCGGATCCTGTGTGTTATCTTTAAGCATTCCACAGACAGGTGAGATTAGAAGAAGCTTTTCTTCTTTAGTGAAATCAAATTAGCGATAATGATTGAATAGTAATTCACCTTCATCCAGCTCTCCATCATCATCATCATCTTGTTTCTCTGTTAGATTATCAAGTTTACTTCAATTTAGCAAATACTTCACTACACTCGCATAGCATAATTAGGATTTGTTAGTTATCATTACCTACGGCAGCCACAATGAATTGGTTTTCTTGTGTTTGACTGATCTGGAACAACAATGAACATTACACGTTTTAGGCACAAAAGAGTGGAATGCAAGTAGGATGTAAAGACCATATAAAAGACTTTGTTAACCTCGCTCTCTGAATCAGAAGGCTGGTCATCATGTACAGAATCAGGTCCTATGCTCTTCCCATCATCTTGCATGTCATCATTTTCATCCTCACAAGGATCAAGCACACTCTTGACCTGCAAAAGTCATCCACAATGGATTGACATTGTAAGACGAGAAATATGTCTAGCGAGATGCATATTTTTTTCAATCATATTACCTTTAACGTTAACACGAGATGCTTGCTGTTAACATTCCCAACTTCCATTCTCAGAGGGTTCTTTGTCCATACATACTGAGCTTCTTCTTCTGTACAGCCTCTGAAGAACGGTGGCTCGTAATCTGGTGGCTGCAAAAAGGTTCAACTAAAAGCTGTCAGTGTTTCTTCTGAACATTTCAATGTGATATATAAGATGAACAACATTTACATTATTCCAAAAGAAAACAGAGTTTTATGCGGAGGCAACAAATTCAAGCTGCTTATATGTGTTAATAAGTGTGTAGAACCAGTCACTAAACTATGTAATTCACAAGACCAATACTCGAATGCTTCTTATCACAAATATGATAATCTAGAAGTCAGAGTTTACTACATAATAATGTCACCAAGGTACAGAGAATGTAGAAGGCTAGAACCATACCGTCACATCATCATAGTACATAAGCTTCATCACTATGGTACGCTGGTGCAAAAGCAAAAAGTAGTAATATCTGTGATCAGCGATCTGGAAACTGATAAAAATGGAAATACCACTGAAGTGTAGATACAATATTCATTACCTCATCTGGCATTTTGTCAAGAGTCCTCATCAACTGAACTAGTGTGCGAACCATTTTGCAAGCTGAACTCCTGATTTCATGAAGAATTATAAAGCATGTTACAGAAGATAAAACCATAGACACCTCAAAGTAAGGGAAGAAATATATGCCCTCAGAACAATGCACCTCATTTGGTTTGGCGTAATGTCAGCAGTTGCGTTAAAAGTTCCTCCTTGTTTCTTGTTTCCAGTCCGATTGATGTTCATCATGACATCCTGACTGTCAGAGTCTGAATAGCTGAAAGAAACTGCAATCACACAATCTCTTCATCAAAATCAATAAGCTGCAATCACCAGAAAAACCACATTATTATCACTCTCTTAAGGACTTACATGCGTATTCCTCAATCATGGGACCATCTACTGTTTCACAGATGCAGAACATGAGCGTCTTCAAATACTTCCTCTGCAGCGCATCATAGACACCTATATTCATTCCATGATGCGGAACCAAAATCATCAAATATAAACGAGGATACAGTGGAATGTAAGCGTTGAAATGCGCTCAAAACAATCATTATGTATGGAAAACCTTTCTCCATCCAGTCAATCATTCGGCGAGATTCAGCATCCAGAGGCATAAGCTTCTTGATCTTCATATCTGTTTCAAAATCACCCACCAATTATTATCTTCTACAGCTAGAGAAATTGAGCCAGAGCTCTAGAAACTTCCAGATTAGGCGTCTTACCCAAAGCAGGAACGGATTTGTCGTTGAAATACTTCTCAGGAAAGAGGCCTCTGATGTAACTGATGTTGAAGATCGCAATTCGGAGCAAATTCCGAGTCTATTTCAGCAAAACGAAGACGAAAACACAAACGTCAGTGTCATAGAGGTGTTACTCAGCTGGTTAACGAAGAAATAGTTGACGAATTTTGAAATTAAGCAACAGTGATAAATTATCGCAGTGACGGAAAGCAAAATAAAGTGACGAAATCCATCTCCAGATGAGATACGTAAACTAAACCCAGATTAATATCGGCGAAAATCAACATGAAGGAACGGAGAAATTTCACGAATCCTTAAGGAAACAAAAATTGAAGCTCGATGAAGGCGTCGCTTACCAGAAGGAGCGAATCCTGCTCGGTGATCTCAGCTTCCTTGAGCTTCTGAGCGACTACCTGAGGGAGGAAAAATAAATACCAACACTAAAGTCAGTCTGAGAGAATTTGAACAGAGCGAAAATGCCCAGACTAAGAGAAGAAAGCGGAGAAGCAAAATCGATGATCGGCTTCCTCTTCTCACCATTTTCGCGGAGGCGGAAGAGAAGAACGTGATTCAGTTGGTTGCAGCAGTCTCAGAGAGTAAGAGAGAAGAGAGAGAGGAGAAATTTTGAAAAAGCCAAAAAAAACTGAAAATGGAAATTGTTGTGTTTGTTTGAGTCTCTCTCTGCGGGAAGTGTTAAAACAGAGGGCGAACTATGGGAAAACTGCAAAACAAACCCCAGGTAATCTTTTTGTCACATAAACACCCCAACAAAAAAGGCGATGCAAATTAAAACCCAGACTATCAATCAATTTTAGTGAGATTGGACCCAGAAGCTAACGCAATTAAAATATCACACTCACGGCGGACAAAACTCACCGTTTTGGTTTTTAGAAAACGACGTGGTTTAGATGCGAGTGTGGTGGGATATTGACTCATTTAAAAACTATCAAATGTTTCGAAAATTAAATTTGGATGGGCAAATTACGCGTAGACTATAGTCTGTCGATTTCGAACAATAGCCAATTTATTCCTTTCCAATTTTCTGATATGGATTTTACTTTAACTCCTTACTTCATACAAACAATTCAAAATCGGCGATCCTCTTGAAAAAGGGACATTGTTAGGACCACTACATACTCCTGAATCAAAGAAGAACTTTGAGAAAGGAATCCAAGTTATCAAATCACAGGCAAGTTTGGTTACCTCAAGAATCTCTTATCCTTTGCTCTGCGTAATCAAGAATCGTTGAAAAAGAGAGTTTTTATCAACTTATTTGCAGTGGAAGGTGAAGGAAACTTTGTGGAGCCAACGATAATTGAGATATCATCAGATGCTGCTGTTGTTAAAGAAGAGCTATTTGCACCTGTTCTCTATGTTGTAAAGTTTGAGGTAACAATTAAAATACGAGTCATTTGCTTATGGACAGTCATTTGAAGAAGCTGTTGGGATAAACAACTCGGTTCCACAAGGTCTAAGCAGTTCCATATTCACTCGCAAACCTGAAAACATCTTCAAGTGGATCGGGTCCGTACTAACGACTTGCCTCGAATCTTTTCCGGTTAACTCACTCTGGCGTTAACTTCGTTTTGATGGTAACTCTTTTTACTGATAGACCAATGGGAAGTGACTGTGGGATTGTGAATGGAGCTGACAGCTGAGATCGGAGGAGCTTTTGGAGGCGAAAAGGCGACTGGTGGAAGCGATTCATGGAAACAGTACATGCGTCGTTCCACTTGGTAAATTAATCATATCTATTTAACTAAATTTTTTACATTCGGTTATCAAATTTTGATTCTCTGATTCGTGTTTTATCTTTGGACAGTACCATCAACTATGGGAACGAGTTACCTCTAGCGCAAGGAATCAACTTCGGTTAATTCTCTTCTCTGGGATTTACGTACCGGTTACATGTTGTGTTTGGCTTACGTACGCTTTTCCTTAATAACACTAAAGAAATAAATAAAAATACTTGATTGTTAATTACTGAATTGAAAGCTTAATCGAACTAAGCTTTGAAATAATGATTTAAATGTTGTAGTTTATAACCTGATATTAATCGATGATCATTAACCTGGTATAAAATCTCACAAGACAAAGCAAATCTAAAAGCAAAAAAAAAAATAGCAATTGCTAAACTAATCAATGCGTTGAGAAATTATAGCAAAAACTAGCTGTATTAATTATTACGTTAAAAACAATATCAAAACCTTAAGAGAAATACTATATATATAACATGCAGAGAGGTCTCAAGTTATGAAGCGGTCGAAGACACTTTGCAACGGCTTGAGATTCTCGACATAGTCTAGAGAGGTGGTAATAAAAACTGTACGATGGTGAAGCTCTTCAAATCCGGGAATATGAATATTGACTCTCGCAAAAGTGTTCCTCTCGATATTGTAGTAGACAATGTAGAAAGGCTCCTTTGCCAACAGAGCACACCTGGCAAACACAATTTCACATGCACCGGTCGGTCATTCCTACAATGCTAAATTGGTTCCCGATCCTCTCGGATAAGCTTATGCGAGACCGTAGGCAGAGACTCTCGCACCATTTATGGTTTACAGCATCTTCTTCTAGGACCCACAACACGAGTTCACACTCATGTTTTACTAATACCCCTAATTTACCTTTGTAGTTGATCAGAGTCCCATCTTTCATGGCTTTGTCTATCTTAACAAAGCTGAACTTCTCAAAGCTAAAGTCAAAGCAAGCTAACATACATGATCCTTCAATGTAATGGTCTATGTAATACAAAACACCACTTATGCATATTTCACCAGCTATGAATGCTCTATTAGGTATAGAAAAATTGGGATTGCCTGGAATCGATCTCCACAAAGGTTCTCCACTACTCGCCAATGTCAAAACCCAATTAGTATTGGGGCGTCCATGATATGACCAACTCGTACACAAGGCTTTCAACTGCTTGTTAATCGGATCAAACCCAATAAATCTTCTTCCAGAGGCTTCCACTTTGGGTAAGGTTATGGACTCCCCAGTGACGGGTTACAAATCAGCCACTCCTCTCTTTGCCATTCATAAAGAAATACCAATTCACTAAGCGCTGTTCTCATTTTAGATGGAGGGTTATTATAACGGGTGGCTACAAGAGTGGAGTTGTCAAGTGGATTTTGAGGTTGAGATGCAGAGTAGAATAATAAATCTTTACCAACTTCGATGGCAAACAAGAGCCTTGGACGAGCTAAAGACTTGGTGAGGAACAGCTCAGGGAAATAAGGAAGGCCCAGTATGGATCTCCATAACTTAGATACGCAACGAAACCTAAATATTGACTTTGCAGGGAGTCGAGAGAATATATCTGTAAGGATATCAGATGGGATCGGGTCCGGGTCCGAGTCCGAGACCTCCATCTTCTGCTTCAGCTTTTCCATGGCCGACTACAACAGACGCTAAACCCTAGATCCTAATATGTGTCTTTTGCTTTATCATCAAGTTATTTCTTTATAGGCAACGATCCCAAGATGGACCCCTACTAGGCCCAATAGTAATAATATGAGCAACGTCATCTTTCCCATCTTCTCACCAAACAAGTAAATTAACTAAAACCTCTTACGAAATATTTTAGTTTGTTATATTTAATTCAAAACGATTTGAGTGCTAATTCACAAAATAATTGGGATTTGAACACTTTGAACGATTTACTGTTGCGATATGGAGATTTTTGGAATGCAAAGGTGTTCGTAGAGAGATAGAGATTTGGTTAGAAAGATTTCAACGTGACCTAGAATACGTAGTTGATGATGATGACGATGACGGATGGTTGGGAATGTTGTAGTTTTATAACCTGATATACGATCGACCTTAAAATATTAATCGATGATTATAAACACTCAAAAGACAAAGCAATTCTAAAAGCCTATAAAAATAGCAATTGCGTTGAGAAATTAGAGCAAGAAACTAGCTGTATTGGTTATTACGTTGAAAACAATATCAAGCTCTTAAGAGGAACAATTTCATAAAGAGGTCTCAAGTAGTGAAGCGGTTGAATACACAGTTACAAAAGCTTGATATTCTCTACATAGTCTAGAAAGGTGTGAGGACTAGTGATATATGGATGATCCTTAAACTGTTGGAATCCCTGAATATTGACTCTTGTAGAAGTGTTTCTCTCGATATTGTAGTAGACAATGTAGAAACGGTTTGATTGACGGTACGTTGTAAACACAATTTCACCAGCACCAGTCATTCCAAGAATGTGAAAATAGTTCCCGATCCTCTGGAATAAGCTTATGCGAGACCGTACGCATAGACTCTTGGACCATTTATGGTTTCCAGCATCTTCTTCAAGAACCCACAACTCAAGTTGATACTCATCTTTTCCTAATACCCCTAAGCTACCTTTGTAGTTGACCAGAGTCCCATGTAGCACTCCTTCATCTATCTCAATAAAGCTGAATTTCTCAGAGCAAAAGTCAAAGCAAACCATCATACAAGATCCTTCAACGTAATGGTCTCCGCAATACACAACACCATTTATGCATATGTCACCAGCTACGTAATGGGCTCCCTTATGCATAGAAATATTGATATTGCATTCAATCGATCTCCACAAAGGTTTTCCAGTACTTCCCAATGTCAAAACCCGATGAGTAGTAGTAGGTTCTCCATTATATGACCAAGTCGTACACAAGACTTTGAATTGTTTGTTGATTGGATCATAGCCAACATAGCAACTTCTTCTAGTATCCTTAGCTTCCACTTCTGGTAAGGTTATGGTAGTGGACTCCCCAGTGACAGGGTTACAAATCAGCCACTCCTTTCTTCTCCATTCATAAAGAAAGACCTGTCCACCGAGAGTTGTGATAAATTTGGAGGAAACTTTTGTAGTGTAATAGTTTCTCTCATCTTTATTCATTAGCCAATACATTAGCCAATAGGCTTATTTATACAAGATCATAATAACTTGTCTAACAAGTTCTTTACATCTTATTATATAAAGTTGGATGTGCACAACGTGGTTGCGACACGTAGGATTTTTATAAAATATAGGATTGCGAAACCTTGACTCTCTTTTATAGGGTTCAAGTAACCCATTACATGCAGTTATAGGAAATTTAGTTTAACATATTCCATGTATAAATAGGATTTTATTTATTACATTCTTTTGATTTTATTATTTGTTTGGATAATATTAATTTGATGAATGGGAAACCTTTCTCTATTAGAATATGACAAATATATTTTTATTTCATTTAACTGTAATTGATTAATTTTTTTTAAAAAAATCCTTTATCTAATTTTTTTATTATTATTATTTTTTCTTTTTTTTTTTTCTCTAAGACATGTGTCACGATCTTAACGGACGTAACATTAAAAATGACACATGTCGCGATCTTATAAATTATAAAAATCATATGTGTCGCAAGTCGCAACCACGTCATGCGCATCCAACTTTATATAATAAAAAAATTTGATGAATGAGAAACCTTTTTCTGTTTGGATATGGTAAATATTATTTTTTTCTTTTTTGATATAATAGATTAAATTAAATTTCATTTTTTTTAATTAACATTTTTCTGGAATTTTTTTTCTTTTTAAGTTCTCCTTTTTTCTTAAGACACGTGTCACAATCTTAACAGACATAAACCTAAAAGTGACACATGTCGCGATCCTGAATTTTATAAAAATCCTATGTGTCGCAACCACATCGTGCGCATCCAGTTTTATATAATAAGATCTTTGTTATCTTGATTTTAATGTCTTATCTTATTATATAAAGCTGGATGCGCGCGACGTGGTTGCGACACGTAGGATTTTTATAAAATTTAGGATTGCGACATGTGTCACTTTTAATGTTATGTCCGTTAAGATCGTGACATGTGTCTTAGAAAAAAAGGAAAAAAATAATAATTAAAAAAAATAGATAAAGGAAAAAAAACGAAATTTTAATCTTTTATAGTTAAAAGAAAAAAAAATATATATTTGTCATATCCTAATAGAAAAATTTCATTCATCAAATTTATATTATCCAAACACATATAAGATTCAAATTAATGAAATAAATTATCCCATCACATATAAGATTCAAATTAATGAAATAAATAAAATCCTATTAGTACATGAAATAGGTTATGTAAACTAAATTTCCTATAACTGCATGGAATAAGTTACATGAACCCCTATAAAAAGAGAGTTAAAGTAGTCTTTTTTTTCTCATTCACAAACTCATCAAAGCAAACAACATGATAGCAATACGTATGATTTTTATAACTCACAAAATTGCGATATGTGTTTATATTCCCATTATGAACAGGAAAAAAAACAATATATAATAAGCTATTGCGATTCAATTATGTGCTTCTATCTTTTGTATAATCTTTTCTCTCATAAAAAATCATGTATTTAAAATTCATGGTATCAATGAATAATATTTAACTCTATATTAGTTGGATAGAAATCAAAATTATTGTCGATACATGTATCTAACTCTATATCGGTTGGATAGAAATCAAAATTATTGTCGTTACATGTATTTGATCCGGTGAAGACATGTTAATTGGAAAAATGTTAAACAGATATAAAAACTAGAAAAAAAACTAACTAATAATGAAAATGAAAATTTATAATGGTCTGAGTCAAAAACAAAATTGAGAAAGAAACAATATAAATAGAAAACTAACAAATTAATTATCAAGCAACTAACTAATATTAAGAAAATATAATGAACCGATATTCTAATTTTAAATAGTTTAATTTTCAATATTGTTAGGTAAAAAATTATTAAATAAAGATTTCATCAATTGAAATCTCTTGAATGGAATAATAAAGTTTTGTTGAATTAATTAATCAGTTGATCATATTTAGACATATATAAGTCTTTCTATATTGGATAAAAATAAAAATAAAACAAATTAATTCATTTTTCATATCATGAATTCAAAAAAATATCAATTACAATAAAAACGTAAAAAGGTTACCGATCTTATTTTATTTAAATATTTTTATCGGGTTTTTAATATTATTCTGTTTACTTTAAAATGATCAAATTTGGTTTAATACTTTTCCATGATTTTATTACAAAATCTTAAAATAAACCCGCGTATACGCGGGTCTTAATCACATATATAATAATAGGAAATCTACTTATTTGACAATCAAGGAAATATACATAAATCTTGGCTTTCCTTCCAAGTCGATCTCCGTCGATCTCGTTATCTCCGAGATCTCCTAACACCCTCCCGCAAGCTCATACGTGGTAACACGTGTGAGATTGGACAATCATTAAATCTATAACGCCATAGCCGAAATTGTTAGGTCTTCATCGGAACCTCCTCCGTTGTTAAGTCGAACCAAAGTCACAAGTTTAGGTCGTTCTTCGAACTTCGTGTCCATGAAGAAACTTGTGTCTGAAGTTAAATAAATAGCGTTTATACCTCGCTATAAGGTCATCGATTCAGTGGAGAATACATCAGGATCGTAGTAGTTGTATATCTCCATCGTTTCGCCATTACGTCACCATGTGAACTGAACGAACCCAGCAATAGATTCATGCTCATAATTCACAGCAACATCATCATGTCATCACTCCATCGGATCCGTATATACCCGTTGGAATCATCATCTTCGAACATCTTCGTGACCACCATCAAAGAATAACCTGTTACACCAAAAGATGCGGTCAATACACCCAGAACCACGCCAGTAACCCAAGTTAATTTGTAGTAGATAAATAGTCACATGAAGACAAGCTCTTATATGTTCAGAAAGTAGTTAGAGAAACTCTCGAATTCCCGAAAGTCAATCTCTCTCTCACTTTAATGCGGAAAATAACAAAACTATAATCCATAGGTATTGGATCATAGCTCTGATACCATGATAAATTTGGAGGAAACTTTTGTAGTATAATAGTTTCTCTCATCTTTATTCATTAGCCAATAGGCTTATTTATACAAGATCATAATAACTTGTCTAACAAGTTCTTTACATATATAATAATAAGAAATCTACTTATTTGACAATCAAGGAAATATACATAAATCTTGGCTTTCCTTCCAAGTCGATCTCCGTCGATCTCGCTATCTCCGAGATCTCCTAACAAGTTGTTCTGATGTGAACTTGAATCTTTTTGGGAAAACACTTATTATAAGGAGTGGCTACAAGAGTGGAGTTGTCAGCTGGATTTTGAGGTTGAGGTGAAGAGAATAATAATAACTCTTTATCCACTTGGATGGCGAACAAGAGCCGTGAACGAGCTAAGGTCTTGGTGAGGAAAAGCTCTGTGAAATAAGGAAGGCCAAGTGTGGGATCTCCAGAATTTAGATAAGCAAAGAAAGCTAAATATTGACTTGAGAGAATATCTATCTATCTGTTACTAATAAAAGTTGACCTTATATTCCTCTGTTTCTTTATCAAAAAAAAAAAAAAATATTCCTCTGTGTCCATATAGGATTCTAAAACTGTATATGATTGGTCCATGTCATTATTATTTTTTATTTCATTGGATAATTAATTTCTTAATTTCCTTTTTATTCTTTTTTTTTTGTCGACAGCATAAGTTCCTAATTCGACACGGGAAGCGTGACCGGTGGAACTGTGTTTACATAATACACGTGATAAGGCTGATCTCGAGCACTCCGTGCTAGCTTGTCCGCCTTCGTGTTCTTCGTCCTTGGTATATGAGTTAGAGAAAACATCTGGAAGCTCCTTTTGCACTTCTCCACCTCTTCAAGCAAAATCGCAAAAGCCGGCCAGTCCGGAGGTTTTGACACCATGGTTACCAACTCTGAACAATCTGTTTGAAAATTCATTTGCCTTTTGTTGTGGGCTAGCATACTTTGAATAGCCCAAACTAATGCTTCCAATTCTGTCTGCAGAGGTGATAAACCTCGCCGTAAATTACATGAGCCCACCAAGATTGAACCCGACGCGGGATCAAAGTTATACCAACCAAGACCCGCTCGACACTCTGTGTCCTTCCATGCTCCATCTATTTGGCACCATTCACCCTCGATCTCAGTCCGTGGATATGAGACCCTAGCCATTGGTCCAATTATTTCTCCCGTTTGTGCAGTAGCCCATGCACGTGCTTCTGTTATCGCTGATTCCAGAACATCTCCCGGATCATGGTCATCATTTGAAAAGACTTTATAATTACGTGCTTTCCAAATGAACCATAATAACCAAGGAAATATGAGCATATCATCATCCTTTGGAAGACCCCAAAAGAGGTGTGCCATATTAGAGAAAAGTGCATCCGTAGGAAAGGACTGTAGTGGCGTTGGGATAGGGGATAGAGCCCAGGCCTGGCGGGCTGGTGGGCATTCAAACAACATATGATTAATTGTTTCATCTCCCATACCACATCGCACACATAGGGGATCCACACGCATCCCCCTACTGCATAACCGTGCACCAACCGATAAACATCCCGAGATAATCTGCCAAATGAAATGTTGAAGCTTTGTAGTGCATTTAACTTTCCATGACTGTGCTTGCAGTCGACGGACATCTGGCCCAAATACCGGTATCACATCTTCATCCGCAAGCTCCTGTAGAACCCTATAGCCTGACTTAACCGTATATCGCCCCGATTTGGTGAAAAGCCACCCACAAGTGTCTTTTCTGTACCCCGTTGCAATTGTAATACCCGTAATGCGAGCAATTTCTGTACTTTCGAACAGTTGGTGTAATAGTGGGAGATTCCACGTTGATGTCTGAGAATTAATCAGCTGATTCACCATTAGATGAGGATAGTAATTAATTCCCTTGCATATAGCTGACCTCGGGCGAGAGTCAGAAATCCATGGATCATACCATACTGAGATAGAAATCCTGAACCAACTCTTTTAATAAGCCCTTTGTGAACCAGAGGTCGAGCCGAGATCATACTCTGCCATCCATAGGACGGGGAGTAAGACCGTATTGGGTCTAGAGGGGATGAGTTCCGATAATATCTCCCTTAAAGACTTTAGCAAAAAGTGACTCCGGATTATCCAATAAGCGCCATAGTTGTTTGGCGAGTAAGGCCGTGTTGAAATCCTCAATAACTCTAAATCCCAAACCCCCGTTAGTTTTATGACGACACAACTTCCGCCACGCCAGCCAATGCATCCCGCGTGTTTGAGAGTTAGTACTCCACCAGAAATTAGCTACCGCACTTGTGAGTTTGTTTGTTACCCCTTTTGGCAACCGAAAACAAGACATTACATGTGTGGGCATCGCCGATAACACTGATTTCACCAGAACTTCTTTACCCCCTTTTGATAAGGTTTTTGATGTCCATCCGTTTATCCTCTTGTGTTGTCTATCTATAAGAAAACTAAAATTTTTTGTCTTTGCGCCACCCAAACTCTCTGGTATCCCGAGATAATTGCCTACGCCCCCAACTTTATGGATTTCCAATAATTGATGGATCTGTGTACGGACACTAGTATCCACTGTATGACCAAACTGGATGGACGACTTATCAAAGTTTATTTTCTGGCCTGATGCCCTTTCATACTCCTGAAGAATCATTAGAAGTACTTTACTTTCTTCCACCGTTGCTTTACAAAAAAAGAGGCTATCATCTGCAAATAATAAATGGGACACTGGTGGGCTTGCTCGGGCCACCTTCAACCCCGTCAGTGTCTTTTGCCTTTCCGCCTTCTGTAGATTGGATATTAGAACTTCCGTACAGAGAATAAAAAGATAGGGAGACAGAGGGTCCCCTTGTCTTAATCCTCGATTGGGGATAATTTTTCCCCTTGGTTGACCATTTATAAGAACCTTATATTCTACTGATTTAATACATGTCATAATCCAGGAAATCCATTGTTCCGCAAACCCCATTTTTCGCATAGTAGCCTCAACAAACTGCCATTCCACCCTATCATATGCTTTACTCATATCCGTTTTAACCGCCATAAACTTCCCTTTACATGACTTATTTGTCCGTAACCCGTGGAACATCTCCTGTGCTATCAAAATATTATCCGAAATAAGTCTCCTGGGACAAATGCCGACTGAGTCTCGGAAATCAGCTGGGAGAGCACCTTTTTTAAACGTTCACATAAAACCTTCGAAATAATCTTATACCCCACATTACAGAGACTAATTGGCCGTAATTCTGTCATACGGGTTGGTCTCTCGGTCTTAGGGATCAAACATATGTTCGTCATATTAAGCCTCTTATCAAAACATCCCGAAGCTAAAAAATCATTTATGAAACGGAGTATATCCATTTTAATTATAGGCCATGACCGTTGGAAAAACAAAGCCGTCATCCCATCCGGTCCCGGTGCTTTCTCCGGGTGCATCAAAAACAGCGCTGATCGTACTTCCTCTTCTGTCGCGGGTTTTGTCAACAAAATATTATCCGTATCTGTAATTTGTCCCGTGATTCCCTCCAGAATTTCCGAGAAACCATCTGGTGAAGTGGTTGTGAATAATTCCGAGAAATAATCAACCGCCACTTTCTCCATCTCTTTGTCCCCTGTAACCCAAGTATCTGTTTTATTATGTAAACCCACCATCCTATTTATCGCCCGTCTCTGCTTCGTTGTTGCATGATAAAATTTTGTGTTTAAATCCCCATCTTTTAGCCACATATTACGACTCTTTTGTTTCCAGTATTGTTCTTCATCTCTATAAGCCTCCTTCAGCTTTTGTGTAATTTCTAGAAGCTCCTCTTGCGTCCGAAAATCGTCGTTTTGGACTTCCTCCAGTAGTTTCTGTAATTCCGCAATCTTTTCCTTACCATAAGGTTTGTTATCATGCCTCCATCGGGAGATTGCATGGCGACAACCACTGATCATATCAACTATTTTTGCCTCCCCATCGTTCCGTTTTTGTGTCCAGCCGCTCTCTAAAGCTTCTGTAAACCCGTCTTGTCCGAGCCACCGTTTATCAAACCGAAACTGCCGACGCCCCTTCAGGATTTTGTTATCGATGGCGGCCAAAATAGGCCTATGATCCGATCCCACCATTTTTAAATGTTCGACATGTGATTTTGGGAAAACGTCATGCCACTCCTCTGTGGCTAACGCCCTATCCAACGGACACCGTACTATTTTGCCCCATCTCCTCCCTCTCCATGATAGTGTATTGCCATGGTTAGGGAAATCTACTAGACCACAATCATCTATCATAAGATTAAACGGCATAAAAGTTGAAGCATACCGAATTGCACCACCTTGTTTTTCATGATTTCCTGTAATTTCATTAAAATCCCCAATTAAAAACCAAGGTTCACTTCTTGTTATTCCTATTCTTGTTAACTGTTCCCATAAATAATCTCGATTTTTTGGAACCGGATGGCCATAAACAAAGGACATAAACATTGTTTTGCCATCAATTGTAACTTGCGTATCAATTAACCGCTTAGAAGAAGATATAATAGAAACATTAAAATTATTATTATAGAATAAGGCTAGACCACCACTTGTGCCACATGGGTCAACCGTGTATAACTTATCAAAACCAAAGTGAAACTGAAAATGTTGCAAAAAAGAGAAATCTTGTTTTGTTTCTGAAAGAAATAAAAATTCAGGCCTAAACTTCCACCAGACCTCCCGCAAATAACTTATTGTGAATCTGTTTCCCAGACCCTGGCAATTCCAACTCAAGATCCGCATTAAACTGGTTTATTTGTAACCTCTGATCCTTCCGGCGGATCTCCCTCTGCGATCTTCCCTCTATTCTTCTTCCCGGCGAGTCCTTTCATAACCATAAATATTAATAAACCAACAATTTTTCCATTTAAAGAGTCACAATACAACCAAAAGAGAACATACATTTTTCCATGAAATTTCCCATTGGAATAATACAGCTGTATTATCTTCCAGTGAGCATGCAGTCTTGGTAAGCACACCGTATTCCAATTTGAGTCTATGAATACACAAAATATTTTCCAGACCATATTTTTCCAAGAGTTATAAATTATTTTGGTGCTTGGACTATATAAGTATAGATCCCAGAACCCCAATAAGATCCAGTCAAATCCCGTACCAAAGCAGACCTCATAACCATCAATACCCAGGGAGGGCTCCACCTCAATATGGGAATCCCGTTTCTTTTTCTCCTCCTGTTGCAAATATCCTCCATTGATACAATTTTCATGAGAGAAGGAAATTTGATGAGATCTCTTCTCTAAGTACCTTGAATCATGGATGTACTTATGCTGGTCCTCTGCACGGGATACAAAATCGTCTGCACAAGACTTGCAAGATAATCTTCTTCTTAAGCTTATCTTGCAAGTCTTGTGCAGACGATTAAGTCTTAAGATAATTTCCTTTTTATTCTTATTAGCAAATTTTCATTTTTTTAATATCCATATATTTTCTTTTATTCCACATCAGTATTATTATTTTAACATATTAATTTTAGTAAATTTCCTATTTTACAAATATTTTACTATTACTTAGATTTTAATAATTGTAATTTTTATATAGATTATATCTAATAAGCAATGACATTAGAAAGTGTTTTTATATTAGTGGAAAATTGATTAAGAAGCCCATACTATCTATTAAGGCCTATTCAACCATTTCTTTTAATGAAATCTCAGACTTAAGCATCTATATTAAGCATTTTTCATTGCAAATGCACTGAGTAATTAGACAAATAAATTTGTTTTTTATTTCTATTTAGCAACAAAGGTGATGTGGTGTAGCAAAAGGAAAATAAGAAATTTAATTTGATTGATACACATAAGCAAGAATTTCTAAATTCTTTTTTTTATTCATATATATTAAAGTGTTTAGAAAATAGAAAAAATTATATTTCTAATGACTTGGAAAGAACTGCTTTTTTTTGTTTAAATCGTTTTTCTTAATAGAAAATATACAATACTTAAAATTATATATTATGAATATGTTACATATTCATTTTAATAATTGTAATTTTTATATAGATTATCTAATAAGCAATGACATTAGAAATTGTCTTTTATATTAGTGAAAAACTGATAAGAAGCCTATACTATCTATTAAAGCCTATTCAACCATTCATTTTAATGAAATCTCAGACTTAAGCATTTTTCATTGCAAATGCACTGAGTAGTTAGACAAATAAATTTGTTTTTTAGCAACAAAGTGCTGTGGTGTAGCAAAAGGAAAAATAAGATTAGTTCATCCATTACCTTAGATTTAAACTTTCCCCAAAGGATTATTTTATGAACATAAATTTAAATTTACATAAATTTGCTAGGTATTTTACCCGCGCACGCGCAGATTCTGTTTTTATGTTTTCTTAAAAAACATTCTATGAATTTTCTAATTTTGCACTTTAAAAAATTTGTTGATACAAAATCCGTTACAATTTTTATTTTTAATTTTAATATTTTTAATAATTTTCTTTTATAATTATATATAACCAATTCTCCAATTGTTGGTTCAGGAGTTAGTTTTGTCACATTTTGAGTTTAGTAATCATTGTGAAATTAGAAACTTATTACCTTCACATTTGAAATGCAAATATGAATATTCATAAATGCGACTCTTTTGCCATTGTTTTTCAAAAATCTTAAATTATATCTCATTTGAAAATTAATTTCGTCGAAATCGTAAATCCCTATATCTTTTTTATCACCCTCGGCCCTACATAAAGCTGGTAAAATATAGAATTTTACGCCACCAAAAGATATATAAATGTTCCTTTAACTTATTGGTAGTGTTGCTCTTCATTCTTCTCAATGTGGATGATTTGAAACATTTCGAAGAAACTCATGCAGACTCTGATCACCTTGTTTTTCATCTGCTTTAATTATATGCACACTACCAAACATTTCGATTCAGATTTTAGAGATTGCATGTCTTTGAAGGTCATGATTCATACCAAATCCTCTTAACCCCAAATATTTCTAATAATTTCCAAACATCCATTAGTTACACTTAATTAGCTCCATGTTTCATCAATGAAAAATCAGATTTCTTGTTTTGGTATGTACTTGGATTCAGTCAGTGATCGTTCATACTTATCCATTTTTCCGTTATTCAAATGCTTTCCAAAAACTATAAATAGTTGCAATTTTTATTTTCTACGTATATTCAAGACAATATATTTTTTTCACTATAATTAAATTTATATAAGACATAATCATTACTAAAACGTATACATAGGTATATTTTACTATTAATTTACTCTTATTCATGTTCATTTAAATTTACATTTCTATAAAATTTAACTATATTCCTCAGACGAAAATTTATAGAAATTATTTCGTCTTCTCCAAAACAGACGCCGTCCATGTATCTTCTTGTTTTCAAAATGTAACGATGACGTTTTCTCCTTCTTCACCACTCCCAACGAATCCGACTTCTCCACTCTGTCCACGCTTTTCAACTGTTGTTCCTACCCCTCATTATCTTCCTCCGGCGATGAATCTCACCTTTCAGGCCCTTCCGTCGACTGCATGATCTAGTTCTTCGATCGGAGGCTCAGTGAGCCTCAACCAATATAATAAGAGGTCAACTCTCTCTAACTGACTGCCACATCAGCACCAGCACAGGGAGAGTTGGCCACGTGGCACGACACCATTTCTTTTTGTTTTCTCTAATTTGTTTATCTTTCCCCTCCCTCTCCTTATCATCTCTCTCTCCTTGACGGCTCCCTTCTACTTTCCGAATCGGCGTGACTTCTCCGCTCACTCGATCTCGCCGGAACACCAAAATCTCGGTATCCACTTCCAGTTTCCGACTTCCCAAATGTCAATCATCCGCCCTTCCGGTGCTTGCCAAACATTTCGGTTCGCTTTCTCCGCCAAATCGTCGCCTTATCAATTTCCGGAACAAACCTGCGCTCTCGGGTTCCTCCGACCCCGCAGCTTATAGCTTCAAGTATCCGAACAATGTTGAGATCGTGCAGCTTGACGAATCCATCGGTGAGATTCTTTCCGATCCGAATCTCTCCTTCACAAACAGGTTTAGCCGCCGCATCTGTTGGAACTCGCGCCGCCGGAAGAACTGAAGAAGAAACGGGGCATGGCTCGACTCTCATTGACCACTCCGATTCAGAGATTCCGTTTCTTCTCCTGCTTATCTCAGGTCCTTCTCTCTCTCTCTCTCTCTCTCTCTCTCTCTCTTTCCTCTCTAATGTTTGCTCGCTCTGTTCTTCACAACGGCTAAGTTCTGTAGTTTCTGCCCTAATGCCCCCAATTTTTTTGAGCAATTCAACATTTGATTTTTCACCTTTTTTAGCTGATCAAATAGAGTTTATACATTACTGATTTGCTGAAGCTTCTGAATTAACGATACAGCACTTGTGGGATCTTTTCTCTGTAGCAGACGAAGGGAAGAAGAAGCGTTTTGGCTTGCTCTAGCTATGGAAGTCGTCATCTTTCGTCTCTAGGTAATATCACCAGTGACTTCCCTTTTGCAAAGTAGCGGAGAAAGACACTAATCTGCGCTCAGCTTTATCAGAGCTTTCAGCTTCAGGTGTTGTGGTTGCAGCGGTTTTCAAGATCACGGAGAGTCCCTGTGATACCTACTGGTTCACTCAACCTTGATCTAGCTCTAGGTGTTGGAGGATTGCCGAAGGTTGTTTACTTTTAGACTCTGAGATAGGCTTAGGCAAGCCAAAATATTGTTTTTTCTGTTGTTTCACTCAGTAAGGTCTCTAAATGTGTGTTTATAAGAGGAATTTGCGGTTACTTTATATTCATATCTTGTTTTGGTTTTCTCCTAAAAAACGACGTCGCTTGTTGGCTTCTTCTACGTTTTACCGCCACAAAAATATATTCATATCTTGTTTTGGTTTTGGCGGTTTCTGGAGTCATAAGACCCTCACATATATACTTTCTCATCATAAGTTTTGAATCTCTCTCCCGTTCTCATCTGTTAACATGATGATTTTTCCGGTCGCGGTTGTAAGAAAATTGATTAAAACCAAAACAAAACACACATATTGCAAAAGGAAAAAGATAAACATTCGAGGAATCTCTCTTGAAACATTAGATGATTCTGAAAACATTATGGCAGCTAAAGAAGAAAAGCTTGTAAAACATGGATCTTGTGTACTTATACCCCCGGACGACCTTTGGTTTGAAATGCGAAACCAATCTAGGATCTTGAAACATTGTTGAGATCAATATTAATTCTGCGTAAAACTTGGTAAGAACCATCGAGCTCCAGAGAATTGAGCTGAAGAACGGTCAAATTTGTGGAGCGGCTCCGTCTTCTGTGTCTTGAGATGAAAAACAAAGATATCAGTTTCGTTGAGACTGAAATAGATGGAATCTCTAATGAATACATCAGTGTCGTTGGCGAGTACAGTGATGCCTTGATCAAAAAGCAACGTCTCGTCTCCCATAGAACTAACCACTTCTTGTTTCTTGAATAATCCTGATGAAACCATCTTGAAAACCCTAAAGGACCAGGCCTTAGAGTTCATTCTGATTTTTTCAATCTTGAGGATTTGTCCTGTTACTGTGACTACAAGTTTTGTAGCAACAACACCGCGTTCAAGGTGAGTTAAATGAAATCCTTCCCCAATAACACCAGACGAGGTTTGTTGTGGAATCGCTCCAGAAAAATCGAAGATTTTGAAATAAGAAGAAAAGCCTAACAAGTAAAGCTTGTGGTCCTTGTAAAACATGCTACAACAATCCCAAGTTACGTGGATTTGCTTCCACGAGGTCTCTCCTTTCCTAGAATAAACTATACACGACTCACTAACTTTCCATAGAACTATATAATCTTTGGTTTTCTCGTCAATCCATAACACAGGGGATTGTATGATGATACGTATGAACTTGTAACCCACTCCGTGAGCTGTAATGCGAAACCCATCATCTACAGTTCGCTTTATCTTTATCCTTCCAAGTTGTGACTCCACAGGAGGTAGATTGATCCTCTCGTGGGTAAAGATATTCACAATGTAGAGATTCTGACGTGGATCTCGCATAAGAAACCAACTTCCATAGGTTGCCATACAAAAACTCTTTGCAAATTCCAAACCTAGATCTTGCGTTCTGTAAAGTTTGTCTGCTTCCTCTGGATTGAACAACGTGCAAGAACTACTGTTGTTGTTGTTGTTGTTTTCTTTGGGGAAGAGAACTAGCCAAAAAAACTGACTATGTTTGGGAACGGATTGTCTCGAAGCGGAGTGCCAAAACCGACAGACAGATTTAGCTCGTTGGAAATTAGGAAAGCTGAGGCGTTTGAAAACCAAATTCAAGAGATCTATAGGAAGATCGGAACAGGAACTGAGTGTATCTCCTCTGAGAGGCTTATGAGAATTAGGTTTGTCATGCTTCTCGTTTATCTCCATGGTAAAACACAAAGAGACGATTGAATGTTTTTTAGCCCCTTGCCTCAGAAGTCAGAAGTTCCCGTCTTAACTCCAAACCTAAATTACGTATGCATCGGTAGTGAAGCGTTAGGTTATATATGGGCCTCATCGGCCCAGTCTATATGGCCTTGTTCTTTTTCTCCTTTGGCGACCAAGTTGCACCGTTTCCGAAATTAACAACACTACACCAGTCAGTGACTAACGAGCTTGCTTTACAAGAAACCTATCTATAAAGCTATTTTTGGTCGCTAACGACAACGTTACGAACAGGGCCTATATATATCAACCAGATAATATGGTTTCTCGTTAATCGAGATGTAACTTAATTATACCCGGAAATAATGTATTAATCCAACTAGAGTGGTACAAGTGCAGAGATGCAAATATACTTCAAGTGTAACATGCTTTTGAAATGCAATTTGGAAATTTATTGGCCTAGCCTATATAGCTAAACTATCCAATCCCAAAAGACCCCCAGTCTCCTCACCAAGTCACCATCGGTTATGTGACATAACTTATGTCCACAACCCAATCAAGGCCAAATGATTACAATACTGATGATGAGGATTATGGTCAAGATCGATGAATATCAAGATGATATTAATATTTGATATTAATACTCAGTTCTGCTTTGGTAATTTGTAAGTGTCCCTATCCGAATGCTGAGATGTTAATTGGTTTGGGTTGTACAAATGTATATTTGTGGAGATACTCATGAGACCTTACAAATTACAACACTTGAAGAAATCTGTCCCAGTCTACAAATAAGAATGTTTCAGTTATACGCATATATGCTAGACATGACCCGAGAGAGCATATTCCTAGAGAATATTATTTGATTGTGTGGTAAATCTTTTGTTTTTTTTTTTTTTTTTTTTTTTTCTTGTCAGCGATTGTGTGCTTAAGGCTTTTTTTTTTGGCAGCGGTTTCCTTAAGGCATTAATAGTCGATTGTCAAAGCAACAAATAAAAGAGGTAACCTAACAAATCAAATTGCAAGAATTTTAATAGGCAGATCCAGTTCTAACTGTCATGTTAGGAAAGAAAACAACAAGCTGCAAAAGTTCAGGTGTAGCTATGATAGAGTCTTTCCCTTATTATACGTTTCGTGCTCATCATAGCAGAAGCTGGAATTAAGTATCAAGAGGAGAAAAGGCAATAATAGATAATAGTGAGCTAAGCAGGCACTGATGCACGAATACACTGTGAAGATGATAATTATTGCCCCAAATGATTGAATTCACTTTACCTTGGAGCGGAGAACGGTGACGGCTCAGATTCTCTACCGGAATTTGTTGGGAAGTGTGATGAAACCGGGATCTTTCAGGTTCCGATTAGGTCCGCTGTACATCCAAATCGGCCTCCAAACCTTGAGGTGAGACCTCCTCCGCTAAGAGAAAGTCAAATTGGGCCGTTTTTGGGGACGATGATAAGCACTGAAAGACAATTGTGGGCCGGAGGTGAGGATGGATTCCAATTGAAGGTATGAGAATTCCATGAACTGTAGCGAAGCGGAAAGGGATTCAGGGTAGTTGGGTAGAGGATATGGCGCCGTATAAGGAAACTGTGCAAGCCATAGGAAACGACCGGAAGCCTAAACGATTTTAGGTGAAGTTCAATTTGTGTGTTAAATGGTTTTTTTTGGTTTTAATAAATAAATGCCATGTAGCATTTTTAGGAGCAAAACAAAAAGTTGAGGTGTCACTCAATTAGAAAGAGTTATACTCTCATTATAATATAGAAGATTCTTATAATTAAATAATAAATTTCTGTCATTAAAATAATTATTAAAATTATTTAATTAATTAAATTAACCGTCAATTAATTAAATACCGAAATTAAACCAACCAATATGCTTTAACCATTTTAATTCAATTTAACCAATAAAACAGAAATCAAATCGATTTAAACCGGCCTGAACCGGTCTGTGTCGAGCGACACAAGCACATACCACTTTGTGTCGAGCGACACCAGTTTTGTGTCGCTCCACACGCGTTCCAGAGCCCGATACCAACTTCAATGAAACGATACGAAATCCTCAATAACACGAAATTCACCATGAAATACAACCAAAACAGGAAGAAATCACTCAAAAACACATGAACACATCATCAACAACAACAAACCAATTCAAATCTAGCAATCCGCGGATCCACAGTCATGCACTCACCTCTAGGAAGGGACTGAAAGGGAAAGGAAGAAGAAACAGTGAAGAATAGCTGCAAATCGACCACGATCCGCCTCAAGAACACCTGAATTCGTCCAGAAATCATCTCTCCTCTTCACCAGACCCGCAAAACGACAAAAACACCTTAGGAACAAGACGGCCACATCTTTTAAAACGAAAATCAGGGTTTCCAGCCCCAAACCGGGCTAAACCAGAAACGTGAACCATAATCTGTGTCGACTGACACAAAATCTTTGTCTCGCTCGATACAACCAAAAATTCACACTTCTCAGGTTTATAGATGTTACAATATCTATGTTAATAATTTTAATCTCTTTTTAATCTTTATCCGTTCGTTCTTTTAGTCCCTTCAAAAAGATTCAAACCTAAAAGAATGTTGGTTTTCACCTGTAATGCTGTTTAAAAAGTTAGATCATGATCCGTGTTGCCACCATCACGGGTTTTTGTATTTCTTTTTAAGAAAAAAATAAGTATGTTAATTTTTTTGTTAATTAGATTGATAATTATTAATTTTAATCAAATTAAACTTTGGTTAAGACATTATGTTTTTATTCAACCTTATTGGACATGCGTCTTTTATCATGATCCGTGCTGTAGATACGAACTTCTATCTTATATAAAAAAATGTTTGATATTTTTTATCCTCTATCTTAATTTTTATCATTATTGATTTTCTGAATTTAGTTAGGATTTTGCATTTTTTGTCCACTTAAATACATAAAAACATGTTCCTACTCATACCTTTATAAATTTCTCCACTCAAGAACAAATAATATGTTCTGACCCGTAGTCATAAAGTATTCACCACTTTTTTAAGAGACCCATAGCCATAAATTTCAAAATTCTTTATTTTATATATATATTGATCATGTAGATTTTTTTTTTTTTTTTACTGGCCTGTATAACTGCAAAACTTCTAAGTAGGGTTCTCGCGGTCAACATTTCATCTCTCTCTCTATTTCTTGTAAGAATTGTAATCAGCGGACTTGGTGAAATAAATAGCGAATATGATCTTCTTTTTTTCTTAGTAAGATTTATAGGGTCTACATGGTAACCGCTGAATATTGCTGAATGCGGAATCTGGCGGAATTAAATGGAATTTTTTTGCAGAATCTGGCTGAATAGTTAGTAATATGAATGGTAATAGCTGAATGTTGCTGAATGCGGAATGCTGAATGCAAAATAAATACCTAACAAATTATTTGTGTAACATAATAACAAAATATTTACCTAATTAAATTAATAAAATAAATAAGAACATAAAATTGTGAAATAACTAAATTGTAATAAAATATAAAATATTATTTAAAAAATATATAGAATTAATGGATTTTGATTCATAATGATTTAACATCAAAATTAAAAAGTAAAAATATACAGTTTAAAACATCATATTTTTGATATTATCAATTCATTAATGAAAAAATCTCTTAATTGCTGATGAATTTTCTCGTGTATTATGTGCATATAGGCACCGTATGTTGTTTCCTCTTGTTCTTGCACAAAGTTTAATTCTAACTCTTTATTAGATCTTATTATAGTTGAGGTAATTAGGTATTATGCTTCTCTAAACATTTTCAAACAATTTTATTATGTGGATACACATCCGGTTTTTTTTGTTTTTGATTCATAATTTTATTATTAAGATTTGGTTCCAGAAATTCCAAAAAATCCGAATATTTGGAGCTGATCGAATCGGATGCCAGATACATGTATACCTAGGTATATTATATAATACTCTAATTTAAATTTTATTTTTAAATTTATTTTAAATTTTAGTTAAATTTGTAATAATTTTAAATTTTCGTCATCGTCATCGTTAAATTTTACCTTTGTTCATCAAATGTTTTTTCCTTTAATTCTGAAAAAGTGACGAAAATGTGGCTGAGAAAAGACCAGACGGTGGAAATGTTTGGGGAGGACAAAATTTTGAGTGAGTGACACGTGTATGTATGTATATTTGATATGGAGACAAATGACAATATATATTTTATAGGTCCCCATAAATGATATTTCTTTGTGTTTGTGTATGCGTGATGATTAATTAGGATTTGGGAAAATTGGATACTGTAAATATGTGCAATTATAGAATTTGGGCCAAAAAAGAAGCATGAAAGTTTATAGGTTATTTAATATGATTTGATTATATTGCGGTTAAGAACAGCAATTGGTTTTAAATACAAAGAACAAGAACACATTTAAAAACAATCACAAAAACAAATGTAAATGCATAAGTTAGAAACATATTTTGAATGCTTCAAAACATTAAAAAATTGAATTCATTAAAAGAAACTGAACAAGAGTGTTGGATTATAAAACAGAAACATACAATAATTAACAAATCTTTAATATAAGTAAAAAATTATTTTTTAAAAAATAAAACGAAACCTGCGCTAAAACACCTGGTACTATAAAACATCTATAAAGTAATAATGTTGGGACTTTGAAAAATTATAATCTTACAGAGATACTTTATGAATAAATTTAATATTTTTTTATTTATAAAAAAATATATTTTTAATTCATAAACTTTGAAAATTATTCATTACATAATAATGTATCAAGAATTTAAAATTGTTTATTTGTTAATATAATATACATAAACTTGAAATTATGATAAAGTCTTTTGGATATCGTAATAAAACATATATTATTAGCTTATATAAATATTTATATAAAATTTCAAAAGTTCAGAAAAAAAATTATAGCTACTAATGAAGTTGAAAATAATCTATTTAGAACATACTTAACAAATTTTACATGCATAGAAAAAATGCATTATGAGTTTTTTATATAATAAAAAGTTAGAGATAAATCTAAATTCATAGTTTAATAATTTTCGTAGGCATATACAATGTTTAGCTTTTATCTAATTTTTACTTTAGCTTATAATTGTTGCCATATTTTTACATACAAGTTCAAAAATATTATTATTTTATCATCTTATCGCATTTTGCTAATTTTTACATTCGCCCGAAGGATCTGAGAAATTTATTATCTTATAGTGGTTATTACTTTATAGAGGTTATGCATATTGTTCCAGTTTTATCCTAATTCTTCAAACTTATATCAAACAAAACAATATATCCTTCTCCTTTTTCTAAATGTCTTATAAGATGTCTCAAGACGTCAACGATGATGACCAACTAGTCCTATTGGGAAGTTCTTTACCATAAGCTCAAGAAATATTTTGTGCATCGAGTGAATCTGCCATCAATAATAGTATCAAGCTTCCATTTCCCACATGGGAAAGTGGAATGCTCAATCTGCTTTGAGAGTTTTGAATCAAACCGATGGTTGGCTAAAACTCCTTGCGGTCATGCATTCCACTTGGAATGCTTGGCTCAATGGCACAACAATTACTCTATTTGCACAATAATTTTTTAGTCCAAACAGGTGATAATGTAGTTATAACTGAAAGTGGTTTACTAATTTGAATAAATAAATTATTATTATGTAGAAATAAACAATTAATTTATACATAAAAAGAAGAGAGTTATCAAAAATTTGTTTTACAAAAATAAGTATAACATAAGCAAATAATAAGAAAAATATATGCGAAACATAAGAAAACTATATGTGAAACATAAGTAAAACATAATAAATATGAACTATTATCATATTTTGTTAATATATGTAGTTTGTTTTAAAAATTGATCTATTTTACAAGTGTGACCCAGTTAATAAGATTAGTGGTAATAAGATTAGTATTAGTGTGTGATCAATTATTTTGTGTTTAAACTAATAAGGAGGTGGTTGATGGTTAAAAAAAATCAAACTATCTTTAATTAGTTTTCAACAATAAGTAAAGCAAATTATATTAAAAAAAATGCGACATATAAGAAAAATAACTGTGAAACATAAGTGAAGCATAATAAATGTTTTCAACAACTAAAAATAAAAATATGTTTGTATTAAATATATTAGCATAATTTCAAGTTTTAAAAATAAAAAGATGTTAGGTATATGCCAATTTATGTTGAATTAAGAAGATAATTTAAAAGGACGCATGCCAATTTATCAGAAAGTTTAAATAGAGGTAACATTAACTAAGAAAAATTCCATAAAGTAAAAAGAAAAAGAAGGAGAACAAAACTACAAAGCAGAGATTATTCAAGCAAAACAGAAACAATAAAAAGTCTGTGTAGGAAACATAGGTTAATCACGCTACCACCGGAGTTTCCACGGGAAGCTTGCCGGAGTACCTAACTTTTCCAGGCTTAGCCTCCGATTCCCAGAGCTCCGGCAATGCCTCCTTTAGGTTATGAATGTTCTCTATCGCATAATCTGCACACTTCACCTTCTGTGAAGTCCCCACCTGTCACCAAACAAACACAATCATCACTCCATTAATCTCAACGGACATTTCACTCTCCTTCATTGAATTATATAGAGAGAAAAAAACGTTTTTAGCTCACCAGAACAGTGTTCAGACCAACGCGTTTACCGGCTTGAATGTTTCGAACACTGTCATCGAAGAACAACTACAAGAAAAAAGACAGATTAAACTAAAGCATGGTTAACAAGATTGCGAAAAATTGAGGACACTCACGGGTTTTTTAGGGTCAACGTTAGCGATTGCAAGAGCCTTTACTATGGCGGTTTCAGACGGTTTGCAGACAACAGGTGTTTTAGGCAAATCGGAAAGTGGCTTCTCATGATCGGATAAGTATCCAATGATGTCGAAGATCTCATCATTAAGATTAACGTTGTCGCTAGGATATGGGCTACAGTTACGTAAATATATATGGGCTTAAAGAAGTTTCTCCAATAAATTTAAAATTTAAGTAATCAAATAAAAAAAAGTAGAAACAAAAGAAAAAACAATTAGGGTAAAAATCAATTAAGCTCACTCTTCTTCTTCTTCCTTGGTTGGACTTACGGCTTTGTCCTTGATCATTGATAAGGAGTTCGAGAGGTGCATTAGTTTCAGAGGTTTTCAAGTTTCTCTAGTTACAATTAACGTAAAATATTATTTCTATCTGTTATTTTCAATCAATTTGTTAGTTTCTAAACTCTTACCTTCTGTATAATAGAAAAATGTCATCGAACAAAAGAAATCAACCGTGTGGAGCAGACAACAGAAAAAAAAAAAGAGGCAAAAGCCCTAAAAAGTTCTTTATTCAAGTTCTTCACAACACCTAAAAAATCGTTGATACATAATCCTTTACAATTTTTACTTATATTTTTAATAATCTTCTTTTATAAATTATATATAATCAGTTCTCCAATTTTTGGTTCATGAGTTGGTTTTGTCAGATTTTGGGTTTAGTCAATTATTGTGAAATTGGAAACTCATTACTTTCACATTTGAAATGCAAATATGAATATTCATAAATGTGAGTCTTTTGCCATTGTTTCTCAAAAATATTAAATTAAATCTTATTTGAAAATCAATTTGGTCGAAATTTTAAATCTCTACATCTCTTTTATCACCCTCGGCCCTGCATAAAGCTGGTAAAACATAGAATTTACGCCACCAAAAGATATATAAAACTCGAATGTCACATGTTACTAAATGTTCCTTTAGCTTATTGACAGTGTTGCTCTTCATTCTTCTCAATAGATGGTTTGAAACTTCCCAACAATACACTCTTCAATCTATTAGTATTTTTACTTAATAATTAAGTAAATTTACTGGAAAAATCATATATTTTAAAATTTGAGGCCATCAAGAACCTGAGGCCGACCCTGGTCACCCTATTTCTCATCTGCTTTAATTATATGCACACTATCAAACATTTCGATTCAGAATTTTAGAAATTGTATGTCTTTGAAGGTCATGATTCATACCAAATCCTCTTAGCCCCAAATCTTCTGTATATTAGTTCTAATTAAATCTCTTTGTTTTAATTGTAACAATAAAGCAAATATGTTTACCAATACAACTTACTCTTTATGTTAATAAATTTATATTTATATCGTAAATGAATCCCAGTTAATATATTAATGCTAATAAATTTATAATTATATAGTAAATGAATCTCAGTTAATATATTTCTGTTAATAAATTTATGTTAGTAAATTAGTCTCAATCAATATATTTGGAAATTTATCATTGCAAAAAAAGCAAAGATAAAATGTTAGCATATTATCATGCTGGTAAGATTTAGTCATTGGTACAATTTGATTCCATAAATGTTTATTTCAACAAATCCTAAATCATATAGTTTTTATGGTATTCTACATTTCTTTCAGTTTTTAAATATGGTATTCACATCTTAAAAATATTTTCAATTTATGTATAAAAGGACCACAAATTCTTGTTTGATTCACATAGTGACTTTTCAAAATAATTTCACAATAATCTATATTACATAAACTTTGATCGAAAGATGACATCTTCAAAATTTCATTTTGTTGTTCTCCTTATCATTATATCTATCATCGTTAATGTTCAATCCGCTCGTAAGTTTTTCTTCTTTTAATAATCTAAAATTTATACATGCCTTTTGCATTATGATTTATATATTTATAGTTATCATTTTATAATTATTAAAATTTGATAATTATGATATAGGAATTATGGATAGTTCGAGCGCTTGTGAATTCAAAGGACCATGCCAAAAGAAAATAGACTGTAACGAAAGATGTGGAGTGAACAAGCCACCTTTTAAAATAGCTTTATGCCAGCCTTATGGAAGCAGTCGTGTTTGTTGTTGTATCTAAGAGCATTTCCAACCCAGCCACATATTTCACTTTTATTGTTATTTTGCAGTTAATTTTGTTTCAATCCAACCCCATTTATATCCTCAAAATGACAAAATGCCATAATTTTCCTCAAATTGGGGATGATCCCATTTTCAGTTTCATTTTGGAGTTGAAGTTTTTAATCTATATAATAGTTCTTTAAATTTTAAATTACTTTAGTTAAGATATATAATTAATTATTTTGATATTTACTTTTACTCTAAAATACAAATGACACATATTTAATATGAAATTTAATTATTTAAGCTAATAATAAATTTAAAAAGAAAGGAAAAATATTTCTCTTAGAAATATTCAAATGGTTTAATTGATCATTTATGGGAAAATATTCAAATGGTTCTAATTAAAAAATAAAATTCAGTTATTTTTAGTCTTGTAATGTATTATTAATATTTAAATAATTCTAATAAATTGTGAAAGTTTTGAAGAATAACAATTATGGGGCAATTTGTAATATATATAATATACAATATAAGTTTAGTAATTAATAAAAAAAATTTCAAAGAGAATATATTTAGAATATTCTTTTTGATGCAAAAAATAGGCAATACATTGGAGCAAAACCCAATTCCATTTTGAGATTTTTTCATTTTGGAGTTAAATATGGGACAATACATTGGAGATGCCCTAAGAATTTACAGTATTTCTAATATAAAATAAAAATTTCCTAATACAATATATTTACGCAAATAGTATTATATTTTCGTGGTTTGAGCTAGATTAACTATAATGGTAATCAACTAACAGAAAAAAACGCATGTACATAAAATATTTACTCTGAATCTTTAGCCCAATGCCTTGAACGAAATCAATGTAAATTTGGAGCTTTAAATGTGATTCTTGTATTTTTATTTTTTTTGTTAAAATTCTTGTATTTTTATAAGATGCATTTATCATGGTATCGATTTTTTGTCAAGTTTCTGAGAATATCGTCGTCGCAAAATATTATACTTCGTTCAAAAATTGAATACTAAGAAACTCAAAGGAAAAATTTCCCATGATGCATTCATTGTAAAGGAGTTTTTTTTTTTTTTTTGACGACAGCCTAAGTTCCTAGATCGGCTCTGGGAGCGGAATCGGAGGAACTGAGTTTACATAGTACACATCGTGAGGCTGAGCTCGAGCACTCCGTGCTAGCTTGTCCGCCTTCGTGTTCGTTGTCCTCGGGATATGAGTGAGAGAGAAAGCTTGGAACTTCCTTTTGCACTTCTCCACCTCTTCAAGCAGAATTTCAAACGTCGGCCACCCTTCAGGTTTAGTCACCATCTTCACCAACTCGGTGCAGTCCGTTTGAAAATTCATTCGCCGTTTGTTGTGGGCTAACATACTTTGCATGGCCCAAACCAATGCTTCCAGTTCCGTTTGCAAAGGGGATAGTCCCCGCCGTAAATTACAGGCACCAAAAAGACTTGAGCCCGAATCCGGATCAAAATTGTACCACCCAAGCCCTGCACGGGACTCGGTCGCTTTCCATGCTCCATCTATCTTGCACCATTCCCCTGAATCTGCTTGGTTCCCTTGCACACTTGTATGCACCCTCTCTGTTTCTCCGCCCGCTTGGGCTGCAGCCCAAGCTCGGGCCTCAGTTATTGCATATTCCACCACCTCTCGCGGATCTTGGTCATCATTTGAGAATACCTTATAATTCCGAGATTTCCAAATGAACCAGAGTAACCATGGAAATATGAGCATATCTTCATCATCTCGGAGATTCCAGAAGAGATATTGCCATATGAGCTACAAGAAGTTTTTGGTTTGAATATATTTTTACATTCAATTAAAAAAAAAAAAGAATACTAAAAAAACAAAGTAGACTAGATTAACAGTAACTTACGTACTTGATATTATTTCATATCCATTCGAGTGAAGGTGATATGAGAAAATATTCTATCTGTCAGCTTTAGTTTCTTACACATCCAAGCGAGATACAAGATGAAGAAGACAAAGAAGAAGAAGAGTCACTAAATATTACTGTTCCATGGAACAGATCTGAGAGGTAGTTGTCCAAATTATCAGGCTTAAACCTCACCAGCATCTCTATGTTTGTCTCCTGTCTCAAATACTTGTCGTAGAACTCTCTGTATTCCGGCACAAGTTTCTTCGCGATGGAAACCTTAAGCTCGTCCCTCAGCTTCGCATTCGACATAACACACGATGATTGTTTCACATACACTTCTTCGAACGCCAGTTACGCCACATGAAATTTCTTGAAACGTGTTTTAGCCTCCTCTTGCGATAGTGTTCTCTCTGGTAAAGCTATGAAAACATTAGCCCACGCTGCGTTCTCGTAGTTTGCAACGTAGCTTCTTACTTTCGCTTCATGCTTGTTGAGCCAATCGTCTCCAAGGAGGCTCCTGAGATGAGTCGTGGAACGTACGGCATCAACCACAAACTGAGTGTTGTTGACGAGGAAGAGGTAAGAGAGTGAAACATCCTTGTAGCTCTAAGCTTTCATGTCTAGCTTGCATAGTAAAACAAGGATAAGCCAAGCTAGATGGACAGAGATCTCGTGGTTGTTGATGTTCTCATCTTCCAAGATTGGAGCTGTGAAGTAAGATTCTAGCAAACGTGTGTCTATCTTGAGAGGATGATGTACAAGAATTTCAGATAACACAGTGCCGTGTTGAGAAAGCAATGATATGAAACTCATTGTTGAACGAGTCAGCTTGTGAATCCCTCCTCCAGGAGTAAGTCCTTTCGAAGAATCATTTTCTATCGTCCTCTCAAACTTCATGAGACGTGTGTAGATTGAGATCTTTAGTTTCTTCATCGATGAGAGAGCAAGAGTTTTCACAGCAGCTACTGAGTCAAAGTGGAAGATCTGTTCTGTTTCCGGCCAAAGTTCAGAGATTGCTGCGTAGAGATCCATCAGCTTGAAGATCCTATCAGGCTGTGTTTTCATCTCCTTATTAGCGACGATCTCAGGCAACTTGAAGAGATTGAGTCCTGCTTCGTTGGCTATCTCGTAGAAGCAAGACTCTCTAATCGTAGACGAAGCAGAGAAGACGTGGTCACAGAGAAGCTTCTCTCCTCGGAAGAGTGTTGTGACTCCAATCTTTGCAGCGTTGATCCAGTTCTTGATCATAATCTCGACCACACCCCAATCCATTCTGTTAAACCGAGAGATCTTGAACTTCTCGATCCCAAGCAAGTGTAAGCCTTCGTCTACAATCGACTTTCTGATCGACTTGTAACTTGTTATGCACTCTTTGCCATATCCACAGCTGATCATAGTCTCTGCTATGACTTTTAAGTCTGACATCACCAGAGCTGAGGCTTTCTATACTTGAGTGATTGACTCACCAGCCTTCTTCATCTCATCATCATCATCATTGTTTGGGCAAAATTTAACCGGTTCGCAAGTACAATAAACGGAATGACGCAGGAGAAGATATCTTATTAATCAATTGAATATCGAGCTACAACAAGTCAATATCAAAGATTAAACTAAGAGAATCTCGTCTGTCGCTCGTCGTAGATCGTAGTTCGTCGTATCTAGGTTGTTCGTCGCTTGCTCGTCGAGAGGCGAAGAACAAGTAGCTATTAGGGTTTTTGTGTGTTTTTCTGAATGAGTCTCTTGGTTCTAGGACCTCTTATTTATAGGTGTTCGTCGGTCCTAGTCCTTATCGAGTTGGGCTTTGACGTCAGTCGTAACTTTCTATTTCCTACGTCGGTCGTCACTTCCTAATTTCCTTTTAATTGGGAGTGAACGTCGGTTCTCTACAATTCCAATAGATTTAGGAAATTGTATATACCATTGGTCATTGCTAAACCATTCATCAATATCGTCGATCGCTGCCTTGTCATGTCGATGTTAAGACCTTTTAGACACTAAGAAGTGAGATCGACCGGTCGTCATGGTTGTCAGTCGATAACATTTCCAGCTTATGACGTAATAGAGGGAAGGACTGGTTAGTGAATTTATTTCACCCAACAACTTGCCCCCTACTCTTCAATTTCTCATTGAGAATTTGTAGAGTAATATTTCTTATAGGTCGTCGGTCGATGCTCGATAATATCACATGTGACTGTGGGTCATTTACCAATGTCGATGTAGAAAACTAAAAAGAAATTCATGCTTCGATCTCTTGAAGTCAACCCATTAAAAGATATATACCATCTAGTGGCATGATTACTTTTGAATTATTCACCAGTATGGACATGCCCATAGACTTAAAAGATATAATTTAAATAAATAATAAATAGAAAGATATACCTTTTCTTCGTCTGTCGCTCGTTGATTCTTAAATGTGTAATATGCACCTGTTATTTTAATCACGTGGACATGTCCAAAACAAATACAAAGACATACACCTTTAAAGGACATCGACCGACAACCATCTCCCCCATTTTCTTATGCTGCTCACGTGATCTTTCTCTATAAGGAGGGTCCACATACTTTTATGATATCGTATGTACCTCCTTTCCTCTTTGACTTCTCTTGTCTGTTATGGACTGACCAAATGAAGGAGCAACGACATACATCTTTTAATATTAACGTAGGACTGGTTAAAGAGAGACGGACAAGTATATTTCTCCAATGGTCAATGACAAAAAAGTTGATCTTGAACCATGTCGTCCTTCCTCTTTTTCCATGTAGGTCCCAAGGAAGGTGTACTTAACCATTCAGGTGACTTAACTAAAATTGAGGAACGTAGCTGTGTTGATCGTTCATGTGAAAGATGACCAACAATTTGCTTGTGCTTCCTTCCTTTTTTTTTTTTTAGTAGTCGAGCTTCAATTCGTTAGTCGCTGGACAACAATGTGGCATGGGACCTTGATCTCTCCCTAATGTAGATGCTATTTTTTGTATGTCGATCCTTTGACTCCTTATGTCGTTCCCTTTCTTTTATTTGGAGTTATTGCTCCTTTTCTTTTAGTTGGTCTTGGTCACGCAAGACCTAATAAAATCTAGCAAGAACAGACACATTTTATATGTTCGTCTTTGGTTGATCACTTGGATTGATAACATAAGTCTTATGCGAGGTGCACAAGTACAAACACATAGAACTGAAAAGTCGAACAAGTAGCATGAAAGAAAGCTTATTATTTTCTTTCCATTGGTCTTATGAGACTAACGACAAGAATGTTGCCCCCTTTTGGATTTGACCACAATGAATTTTTGCATGTGGCTCATCTATTGTTGAGCATCGACGATTTTAGAACTTGCTTTCTCAGTGGATAAGCAATTACTTGACTGTGAGGGTTTTATCCCTTAATTTATTGTCATATTTTATGAGGACGTACCTCTTGATTTAGTAATGTTGTCACAGATTAAGGACGTACCTCTTCATTTGTTAGCCAATGATTTATGATCATAACATTTGGAGGTCGTGCCCCTTTGTTAATCAAAGAGCGACATGGCATCATAGTCTATGGAGGTCGTACCTCTAACTTATTTCTTAGCGACTGTCGTCGCTATCTATTGAGTACGTACCTCTTTATTTATCATATCATGACTTATCATGGTGAGGTTGTACCTCTTAATTTATTTAGTAGCGAATGTCGTCACTGTATATTGAGGACATGCCTTCTATCTATTTGCTTATGACTTGTTGTCATAGCATGTGGAGGTCGTACCTCTAAATCAATCATTAGCGACTGTCATCGCTGCTGCTATATATTGAGTACATGACTCTTATCTTTCTAGTGACCATGGTCAATTTGCTCATGAGGCATTGCCCTTATTTTTTTTGAAGAAACGTCGATCGTCGTTGTTGCTCTATCATGAGGAGGCAATGCCTTTTTTTTTTGTATCGTTTGTCATAAGCAGTGCAATGACTGTCGCTCGTCACTAGTTGTGAATACAACGTCGATATTAAAGCGAGTGACGAACATAATCTGAGAATTCTTAAATACTCATATGTAGAAAAACCTTTTATTAAGAAGTTCGTCCGTAGACATGCGCGAAGTAAAGAAAAACAATTGAAAGCAGAGACATCTCGTGGATCGTCTATGACTATGACAATAACGAAATAAATAAAACCAAAACACTGAAAGCCAAACTAACCTAGAAGAGGTAGGTTTCGAGGTTCGTTTCATCAAGATCTTTTTCCGTCAGTGGATCTCACAGAGTTGTTCCACCTCTGCTTCTTTGGTATGTGGAATCGACGATTGGATCTCTAGTTGATATAGCTCATGACCTTTCCCTTTTAGGTAGTTTGGTAGCATGAACGTGCATGCTCTTGTTCTCCCTTGATCTCTTTGACTCCCCATGGAGTAGGAAATTTTATGGTTTGATGGAGTGTCGATGGCACTGCCCCCATGTCATGAATCCAGGGACGTCCCATAATTGCGTTGTACGCAGTAGCACAATCTAGTATCAGAAACTTTGTCTGTCGGTTAATTCCTCCTGCATACACAGGCAGCGTCACTTCTCCTATGGTCTGCTTTACTTCACCGCTAAATCCTACCAATGGTGTGGATTTTCGCGTCAGTGCATTCTCATCCAGCCCTAATCCTTTGTAAGCATCCATGAAGAGAATGTTGGTCGAACTCCCATTATCAACGAGTGTCCTTTTCATCAGACTATTAGCGATTGTCAAAGATATGACTAATGCATCATGATGTGGAGCTAGGACACACTTATCTTCATCTGAAGCAAAGCTAATGCACTTCGACAGTCGCTCGCATATAGCTTTGACATCTCCATGATGAGTTCTAGCTATTCTAGTACTCTTTTTAGCAGCAGAATGAGTAATTCCACTAACCTCTGATCCTCCCGATATCACGTTGATGATTCGATCATGCTTCGGAGATTGAGCAGGGGATGGTTTTCTTTGCACCTCGTCATTGCTTCTGTCGTCGATGCGACTCTAGCCCTGTCGGACAAGTATTCTCTCAAGTGACCTTTTTTTAGTAGCTCGTTTACTTCCATTCTCAACGTGATGCAATCTTCTGTTCGATGACCATGGTCAGAGTGAAAGTCGCACCACTTTGATGTGTCTCTTCGTTCCCCTGGTGCTTTCATCTTTTGAGGCCATCTTACTCCAGATATATGATTAAGAACATTGACTAGTTCTGCAGGAGATATTGCGAGGTTACTCATGTCTGGCCATGTGGATGATGAGCGTTGGTCGCTCTCAATTTGGTTGAGTGGTCGATGGTCGCTCTGCTGTCGCTTCTCTTGCTAGTGCTTTCACTGCGTGGTCTCTGGTACGGTCTGTCATCTCGAGAGGGACGCTCGTTCCTAACAACGCGCGAATCAGATCGTGGGGAAAGTAGGTGTCGATATGCAGGATCTTCCTCCCACCTTATTTGAGCCCATGCTCTAGATAGCACATCTTCCATCGTTCTGCACTGGTACTTCGTCAGTTCCTTGTACAAATCACTGTCTGGGAGCAATCCTCTTTTGAATGCAGAGATAGCAGTGGACGTGACACATGCCGGAATGGATACTTTCTCTTTGTTGAAGCGACCTACGTAATCGCGCAACGGTTCTCCTCTCTTCTGTATCACCTCATAGAGATCGTCGGCTGTCCTTTCTATGTTCCTGCTGCTCGCGAATTGCTCAACAAAGCGGTCGTCAATGACGCGAACGAGTCGATTGACGCGTTCGGTAGGTTCGTAAACCACTGAAGAGCTGGTCCCGTGAGGCTAGATCCAAATCCTTTACACATACTAGCTTCGCGATATTCTTTTGCTATTGCCGTTGTGAACATGCGTTGCTTGTACTGGGCTATATGATTATCAGGGTCGGTCGTCCCGTCGTACATCTTCATTGAAGGGACGATGAACTTCTTTGGCATCTCAACCAAGCGATGGCATCCGTGAAGGGAGTGTCTGCATAGCAATTAGGAGCACTTTTGGTGATTGGAGGAGCTACTCCTGGAAGTCGCGCGAGCAAGAGCTCCATAGCCTCCAATCGCTTTGAGAACATAGTATGCAGTCTTCAGATTGATGTTCCATCGTTGGTGCAAGGGGTGGAACCAATGTTTGGTTACCTTGCGCAGCGTCGGTAGCTCCTGCTCCTAGGGCTGCTCCTGTTGCACCCGTAAGTGGTGGAGTGTCGAACGATTGCATAGGAGGAACCGGTGCTCGATATCTATTGCGAGCCTGAACCAATGACGCGTTTTCTGCTCGTAGGGTTGCGTTCTCCGCCTGGATTTGCGCAAGTCGTTCTTCGTTCTGCTTCATCTGAGCTGTGAGAGCCTCCAGCTGAGCAACGGTGACGGTCGGTGTTTCGGTCGGTGCGGTATCATCTCCCGCCGCCATGTCTCACGCAGTTAAAATTGCCCCTCCTTCTAGCGCCAAACTGTTTGGGCAAAATTTAACCGGTTCGCAAGTACAATAAACGGAATGACGCAGGAGAAGATATCTTATTAATCAATTGAATATCGAGCTACAACAAGTCAATATCAAAGATTAAACTAAGAGAATCTCGTCTGTCGCTCGTCGTAGATCGTAGTTCGTCGTATCTAGGTTGTTCGTCGCTTGCTCGTCGAGAGGCGAAGAACAAGTAGCTATTAGGGTTTTTGTGTGTTTTTCTGAATGTCTCTTGGTTCTAGGACCTCTTATTTATATAGTCCTTATCGAGTTGGGTTGACGTGATCGTAACTTTCTATTTCCTACGTCGGTCGTCATTCCTAATTTCCTTTTAATTGAAGTGCGTCGGTCCTCTACAATTCCAATAGATTTAGGAAATTGTATAAACCATTGGTCACTGCTAAACCATTAGTTAACATCGTTGGTCGCTGCCTGTCATGTCGATGTAATGCCTTTTAGACTAAGAAGTAGATCGACCGGTCGTCATGGCCGTCAGTCGACGACATTTCCAGCTTATAGCATAATAGAGGGAGGAGGTTAGTGAATTTATTTCACCCAACAATCATCAGAAGAAGATTGCATAACATCTTCGAATTCTGAATTGCTGGAGATTGAGGAAGGAGCAGAGACAGATTCAGGATCAAGCTGGTCTCTATTAGAAGAAAGAATCTGCAAGAACTCCTTCTCGAGCCTTGACATAGCGATCTGCATCAGGTTCTGTGCAAGAACAAGCTTAGAAGATTGAGAGTGTTGTTGTTGAGAGACGAGAGAGTGCATGGCTCTGCGTAAGTCACGGACGCATCTGATGAATTCTTTGGCCTCTTTTCTGCTGTGGCTGAAGAGAGAGGTGATCTTTGTGTAGGAGGGTGAGTTTGGATCCCATTTCTTGATGATTGATTCCGTGGCCTCCACGGTTTCTTCCATCATCGACTGAGAAAAAGTCTGGTTGAGAGGAGAAGCCGGGAGAGAAGTGAATGAAGGAAATGAAGATAGGAGTGATTTTGGAGAAGAGCAAGAGAATAGCAAGGACTTTGCCTTTTTCGCCATTTTAGAAAAGATTATGTTTAATGAAGTCGCTTAGCTTCTAATCTCTATATTGTCTCTGCAAAGTCCATTTATCATATTATATAGAGAAGAGAGAGATGGTTTCTCAATGTTTGAGTGAAACCAATGACCAATACAAACATTGGACTGGCTTTCTCTATTTTTTTTTTTTAATATTCAATATAAGTAATGTTTCATGTAGTTTCCCATTAGTTTGATAATGAATGATTCTCGAGGTAAAACCTAACTCATACAAGTAAATTCACCAAAGACATTAGTTTGTTGTTTCATGTTTCTTAATCATTTGTTTCATATAAAGTCTTAGAGAGAAGAGTATTAGTTAGTAAAATTCAGTTTTCTTTTGTCTTTTTGACTTGGCAAAATGTTCGATATATTTGATAGGATATGATGTTTGATTGATTGACGGTTAATATCTTGTTAAATTACAGGGATTTGGTGACAAAGTCCACTCTAATTTAGAGGTTTATAACAAGGAGACTTTTCAAGATCTCACAATGTTATCATGTTCACAAGAGTTCAGTTCTACGTTTATAGTTTTTTCAAATTAGTTAAGGATCGTACCTTTTTGTAACTACATTCATGAGTTGATTATGTAAATTTATGGAACTAAAAACATATTGTTATCATATTACTTTTATTTGTGCTATGAATCCGTAGGATAAGGACGATTGATGAAGCCTAGTATGAACACGAAACTACACCTTGTATATTCTACTCGAAATATTGATGAAACATTGAAACCAAGATGATACATAATTATCAGTTTCAGAGAATTGTTTATGCAATCACGTATAAGACTAATAACATATTGTTTGACCAACAGACCAAAGAAACGCACACTCTCTCTCTGATTAATGTATTTGCATGTACTGATGTACATATTGATAATTGATCTTTACAATGACATGCTGACAAGGTTTGTATTAAAGTGAGAAAGTTCCACATCGAAAGTGGGAGCCTTTCTTAACTAATATATATAGTATGTGGCAATCCTCCACTCACTTGCAAGCGAGAATCAACATGCAGATATTCTCACGAAGCCACTTCATCCGGGTCCTTTCTTTTCCCTACTCAGTCGCATGTCAGTTTCAAGCCTTTTCTCTTCACAACGAGGTTCTGAAACTACGGCTTGAGGGGGGTATATTGAGCGTATAGTCCGGTATAGTCCGGTTAATTTGTATAAGTGAGATTAGAAGTTTCCTTTAGCTTGTATCTCATTTACTATATATAGTTGTACTGTACACTCATTGATCTTTTAATGAGAAATAATAACAACACATTTAATAGTTTGAAGAATTCATATCCAGACTCATACTAACCGTCTACCGAAGTGCTAGGAAAATGATTGGCTTATAAAATGTCGATGGAGCTGAGTGCTATGGTTTTGATCGTTTTCTTAGCGTCTTTGTTACGCAAACGTGTTTGTATAATGAAATCATCAATCTCCAATTTTGTTTATTGATAAAAATGTATTCTCTTGTCTTATACGCAGGGGTTGACTTTGACAGAATCAGTTCAGCCAATTGTTTTCACACACACGTTACGTTATGTCTTCAAGTTATTCTGGTTCCATTGACTGTGTAAAACAAGTTACATGAATTTAATTCAAACCAAACCATTTAGACCCTCAGGTTTCTATGACAGAGAATACTAAAAATGAATGTGAAACGATAATATAACCAAATCTTTCATTAAGAAAAAAATTAAAATCTTCAACAGGCAAACAAAAACGCAAACTCATGCAAGAGCTAAAATTCAAAACACAGATATTGATGTGATTATAAGATACGCTTAAACCTTGATGGCATACTTTCTTAAGGGAAAGTACATTTCCTTCTTCTTCTCCCTTTCTGTCTTGAGCGATGCCTGTTTCAATCACACATCAAGTATTCGATCAGTAATATAAACAGCATTTGTTCATTTCTCAGTATCAGTTTGATTCTACAAAACACAATTCGGGAGAAGACAAATATGTAATTACCTGATGCTTGGTGAGTCTCCTCCTGATGGCTCTGGTCTTCTTGGGACGAAGATCGAGAGGCAAAAACTTCTTAACCGTAATTGGTCCATGTCATTATTTTTTTTATTGAATAATTAATTTCTTAATTTCATTTTTATTCATATTAGTAAATTTCCATATATTTTCTTTTATTCCACATCAGTATTATTACTTTAACATATTAATTTTAGAAAATTTTATATTTTACAAATATTTTACTATTAATTAGGGGCGTGATTGGTAAGTGCTCTGTGGAGCAATTATTTTTTCTAGAGCACTACTGTTGAACCAATCAAGCTTTGATTTCATTTTTTAAGTTCAAAGTCATAATTTTAAATATGAAAATATTTTGGCTCTGCAGAGCAGATTTTTCAGAGCACAAATTTAAGGACTCTGAGAATTCTCTCTCTTCTCATTCCTTATTCTCATTCTCTATATTTTCCTTTTTTAATGTTTCTTTCCTATATCTCTTTTATTTATTTTTAATGCTACACTTATGATATTTTATAAAAAATTTATTTATAATAAAAATTCTACAGCACTAAAATCTACAACCACAGCAAAAAAATCTACATCCTAAATTCTACAGCAAAAATTCCGAAGCTACAGACACAACCAATCAGGCCCTAAATTTTAATAATTGTAATTTTTATATGGATTAACTAATAAGCAATGATATTAGAAAGTGTCTTTTATATTAGTGGAAAATTGATTAAGAAGCCCATACGATCTATTATGGCATATTGTAATTTTAGGAAAAAGTCTCCATATCTTCTTCATATGTCTTTCTACAGTATGAGTCTTGGATCAAGCTCTCCTTCTCAATAAACTTATGGCAAACTCACACGTTTTTCAGAAACTCTTTGAAGATGTAGAAAAACTGATTATTCTACCCCTAATAGGTTTATTGCCTATATCTCTTTATCCTTATATATTTTGCCATTTTTGAAGGTTAATTTTCTCTTATTTGAAAATCGTTATTTACATGGAGATGAAATCTTCTTAAAGGATGTGAAGGATGCCAGACATCAACCTTTTCTTTCCCTCTCCATATGACCTCCATTATCCTCCCGAATACGAACTCTTATTTTGTTGATGTAGGGTGAAATGCTTTCTCGAAAATTTGTTGTATGGGTTGCACTATTAAATCTCCTTTGAATTCTTCTGCTCCATAGTAATCCAAACAAACTATTTACTTTTTCGACCATTTTTTTGAAGCTACGATGAACTAAATATTATATAGTATGCTATTGTTTTCTTGATTTTTGTTTTAGCTCCCAAAGCTTGATCTCTCTCATCACCTAAAAAAACTGCAAATGAACTCATATGTCTTCTATACGACATTACACATTTTTGTTTCTATCTCCATTTTTTTATTCATAGATTATGTAATGTTGAGATCAACTCTTTTGCAATGTTGGCTTTGTTTGCTTAGAACAAATCTTTAGTTATTATCTTGTAACCTACTCTTTATTTGTAAAAACTTAAGTTTGGTCAAATACAGTTAACCTTAAGGTTTATTTAATTAATTCTTTATAACTAATATTTTAGTTATAAAATGTTTTTATATAATTTTAAAAATTTAGTAAATTATATTTTCTAACAATATATTTTAAAAACCTTAATTAATTACGTTGGACTTGTGGAATTTCTAATTTAAACCGGTTATATTAATTAATTTTCTTGAAACATAAAAGAAGTTAACTAATTTTAAAAATATAGCTAATTTTAGATGACGATATAGATCAATATTATTGGCTGTTTAAAATTTGAAAAAAATGAGATGATGATATAGATTAATAAGATGTTTAAAATTGGGGAAAAAAATAAATTATGTAAATGTTTATGTGGACCAATAAGATGCGGTTTTATAATCTTATGTGGACACCAGTGGCGAATCTACTAAAAGCAATATGGTATCAACTGACACCATATAAATCTTATAAAAACAGAAATTACAGCTAAAATTACATAAATTTCAGTAGCTAAAATGGTAAAATATGCTTAATTACCCCCTATATTCTAGGTTCGACTCCCAGCCTTGACCCCTTGCTCGTTTTTTGAACCCGGTTAAAAGTAATTTTGTATTCGCCTCTGTATTCGCCATTGGTGAATACTCTATGCATTTAGCCTCAAATTTTATATTAAAAACATATTTATTAAAAAAAAAATTAATCACTTTAGACTTGGGAGTTTCTAATTTAAAGAGATTATACTAATTAATAATCTTGAAACATAATAAAAAAAATAACTAATTTAACAAATATAGCTAATTTTATATGATGATATAGATTAATACTATTGGTTGTTTAAAATTTTGAAAATTTCTTAATTTTATATGATTATGTGGAATGATACTATTGATAGTTTAAAATTTGGAAACTTTCTTAATCTTGAAGATGCTTATGTGGACCAATAAAATTGTGTTTTATAATCCTATGTGGACGTCCTCAATGGCTTATAGTCTCAACTTTTATATAGTATAGATTAATGGTTTTTTAATTATGATAGTGAATGAGAGAGCTCCTTTTTTAACTAATGAATATTATTTTAATTTTATTAATGATGGCAAGGTAGATTAATCCAGCTATTTCATTAAGGATATTAATGGGTTTTTTTATTTGTGAGAGTGAATGAGAGAGTTCTGTTTCCCAAAATTACTTTGCAAATAATAGTATAGATTAGTTAATTTTGTTTGTTTTTAAATTTAAGTTTATACTCTTTAATTATGTTAACATTATTAATTGCTCAGAGAAATTTTATATTGGGTAGGAAGTTTGAATTTTAAATTTTCTCACCCAAAAGTCCACTTTCTAATGATATTAATTGTTTTGTAAAGTGAAATATACATTAAACTAAATCTAAAACATCAAACTATTAGATCGAACCAAAAAAGTTTAAACACCAAAGTATAAGAAACCGAGGGAGTATGTCGTAAGTAGTAAAATATGTCACTAGTTGCACTGCAATCCACTAAAAAGATAGTTAACTAATTTTGAATGCTTTACGTGAAAAAGTATATTCAGATTACATATCAGCTTAACTACCATTTTCTCACGATGGCTTATATCAAACTTGTTCACTCATCTCTCGCAGGTCGGATTTTCCTAAAAAAAACGTTTGACCTATTTGTGTATTTCCTTCTTTGTCTAAAATTTTAAGTGACAAGAAGAATTGATTGGTTAAGACTAAGAGAGAAGAGAGAAGGAAGGCATATCCTCAATCCTAAAAACATCATCCATCATCAGCTCTCTCTCCAGCTGCCCCCTCGTACATCTTAGCACATCCTACAACATTCATCCATCATCATCAATCATCATCTATCATGACCATCAACATAACAAGCATATATATATACAATGTAAACACAATATCGACTCACGTTGAATTGCATGTAGGTTGCGTTCTTGTCTAGCCATTGCTTGTCCATTACGGCAAAGGCCACACAGTAAAGCAAATCAAAGGCCCATTCGTTTTCTAGATTTTCCAAAAACATAGTTAAAAAATCAAGTAACTAGAGAGCCAATGATCGATTATTATAAGCAGATAGAGAGAAACGTTTCCATGTTTTTACCTGACAGCATTTGTAAGAAAACCGACCGTACAAAAGTCCTTGGCTTTGCTGCACATGTAGCAAAGAATCAAAACAAGTCTTGCTTCACAAGCTAAGGCAAGACATTAGTGGATAGTAAGCGAGTGAGTAGACACTCACATGCTTCTAGGTCAAGCATTTGCATGATCATGAAGGTAATGTTGACGCCAGCCACAGCAAATGGATATTCCCAAGCCGCTCTTTTGCCTCCTTGTTTCTTCAACAGACGCTGAAACGAAGTCTACACCAATGGAACCAATAAATTACATAAACAAGGTTTGTGAAATGTTTGAAAGTAGAAAGTGATGAAACTTGAATTTTACCGAGAATGTCTTGGCAAAGAAGAGAAGATTCTCAAGTGATATGAATCCAGCTCCTCTGAATAACATCAGTCACAAGAACCAAATTAAGCACTGTATTTTTGGATGTTCTATTACTCGAGAGAGAGAGAGAGATAGGCTTAACCTGAAATCAGTGGATGGATCTTTTCCTTGCCATCCCATTTCTTTCCACTGGTCTGAGATCAAATCTTGAAGATTTTCACCGGGGTACGTTGCTGACCATAGTGCTCTCAATGCATCTTGATGGTCAAGCCGCGACGCATCAAAGTAATTCTTCATTCTCTTCCTCAACCTCGTTAGTCTTTCTTCCTGAAAAACCAAAATAAATTAGAAAAAAATGCTTTCATTAAAATCAAAGCTGTTTATTGTTTCAAACTTGTGTTTACCTGCAATGGTGTCAAGTTAGAGCAGATGCGTTCATAAGCACTCTTGCGGTTGAAGCACACACATGTTAGTCTCTTCTTGATTCTCCAATTAGGTGTACCACCACAACTTGCATCATCTGCATTTGCATTAAACAGCCCAATATAAACAAAAAGGAACAAACCTAAGGTTCTGATCATGATTTCAAACTCAAGAAAAAAAAAACTCAAGAAGAAAACGAAGTCATCAGCACCAAAAGGAAGGTTCCATTAATTGATCAATGTTGTTCGTAATTAAGCTTTCTTAGACAAACTAGGTTCAAGATTTACATGAAAGCATCTAATATTAAGTAGCTTCCATTGGAATTGAAGCTTCAAAACACGCTTGGTAACTCAAGTCAAAACATGTAACTTGGCTGCTAGTCAAATATACTTCATGGCCCAAACCGGTTTATTTTTTGTTTGGTTTTCAATTCAACTTTTTTCGGTTTATGAATATAAAAAAACCAAGTAGTAACCTATACCATTTGGTTCGCTTTCGATTTGGATTTACTTTTGCGAAATTATATAAAAGATTTTCAACAAAAGTAAGGATGTCATCGGTTTGTTCGGTTTAATTTGATTCCGGTTCGGTATTTGAATAAACTCTTTTCACTGTTCGGTTTAGATTGGTTTAATTAATCAGGATTTACCGATTTATAGATGTGTCGTTATGGTAATAGGTGTGTATAAGTGTATAACTCTAAACCCATCGCCAGATATAATCATTGTGATTACCCTTTGAAAGTGAGTACCACTTGCATGTACCCCCAGATCATACAAACTTGTCAACATTTGCTCTTGAGGCTGATTTAGATATGTATATGGGACCAAACCAAAACACCTAATATATAAATCACCTAATATATAAATCGATCGTTTTATATAAAAAAAAAAAAAAAAAAAAAAAACCTCTAGAATTAATTCAAGATTGTGTAATACATTTATCTCCGAGTATAGATCTACTTGAAGTTGACTCACGTGGCAGACCGAATGAATCATTCACGGATCTCCCAAAATCCGTCCGATTTTAAACTAAAACCGGTGCAATCCTATGAACAACCGATACGAATTATTCACTCAGGGACCCACCAAATGGGCCCCAATCTTAGATTATGATCAGAATTCAGACACGAAATGAAGCCGATGCTCCTTCAAACCCGGACACCTAATAATTGTGCCAAGAATAGTCCCAAAACACCATATACATAATTTAATTTTCATTTTTATTATGGTTATACTATTTAGAATTTTATATACGAATAAAATAATAATTTCCTTGTAGATAGGTTATCTTTGGTTATCAACTCAAATCACACACGTTAGTGAATAGTGAGGTTGTTGGTCAAACATACTGTATATAGCCTTACTTCTGCTACAGTTTACCAGTTTTGAATGAATAAAACATTACTGAAAATGACACTTAATCAACAGTATACACATCTTCTCTTACAAAAGAAAAAAAAACACACAAATTTGAGGCAGTGTGCAAACAGTTAGGCATCCAAAACTAATTTAACTTGGAAAATGAGAAGAAAGGGAATTAATAATGACTATTGATAAATGAGAATAGTTTGGACAAACTTTAATTTGTTTTTTTTTTTGGTTACTTGAAAATGATAAGAAATCTTGCATTAGATGGAATTTATGAGAGCAACATAAAGAAAGCAAAATCGAAATAACAAATTCCAATGATTTACGATTCCGGTGGATTCGACGTTACTAAATTATAGAAGTAGAAATGTATCGCTATCATTAGCAGAATTTAAACAGAGGAAGACAGCAAAAGAGAAAACGTACCGGCGGAGGAAGATGCAGAGACGTCGGAGTGAGCGGCGCAACTTCCGGCGGAGGAGGAGGAGGGAGGTGAGAGACGACGTGTCCCGACGCATGAAATTCTGACAACTCGCATCTCTTCTGAGATATTCCGACTGTTTCTTGGCCGGAGAGAGAACGTCTCTGTTTACTCTCTTGGTCGTCGTCAGCTTCTGCCAGTTATTTTATAGAGTTTTTCGTTTAGCAATTAGCTAAATGACGCATATGCCCCTTCATCTTGAATTACTTCACATTCTCTCTTTTGTTCCCCAAAATATCATTCAAACATGTAAAACTTTAACCCGTAGAGATAATAACACATTGGATACAATTATTTCTTAACATCAAGGCAAAGTTTATGTGACTAATCTCAGAGTTCATATAAAAAGTGATGTTTTTGAGTATACATGCCTATAAATGGAACGCAAAATGTAACAAAAAAGAATCAACAAATATACACTATCGGAGTGAAGAAAGAATGAAAAAGACTTTAACCTTTGAGGAGAAAAAAAATTCAATCTTTCTTCATCACCACCAATCAGGGATTTTTAACCTCCTGTTTCTATGTACAGCGAGCTTCACATTAGGGATCTTATGTTTCACCTGTCTCCACAACATATTCACCGCGTCTTCTCTCTTGGGAGGATACTGAAACTCAAAGTGATGCGACACGTTCTTCAGCTTCTCCCACATTTCCATCCATTTCTCCTTCGGAAACTGCCGGAGGTTATCAAGAATGTAACCCGGCTCAAGCGCGTCTTTCACAGAGTAGAAGAGCGAGAACTCTGTGTAGTCTATCTCATCTTCGAAAGGAAGCTCGATCTTGTCGCTTACGATGACGGGGATGCAGTGACTGACGATTGCATCGAATAGCCTGCATGAAGACGGAGTGTCTCCTGCTGGATGCAGACAGAATTTCGACGTTCTCATCCCTTCCGTAGACTGTAAATGAAATCATAGCTTAGTGTAACATTTTGATATGAGAGTGATGATGGTTTGAGTAAAGAGAAGAGCTTTTTTTTACCACTTCGATGTTATGTGTTGTGGCTACACTCTTCTCATAGTGAACATCAGAGTTACCGGAAAGTAACTTCTCCAGCCGGAGACGGATTTTACCTTCGGCTTTCCTCACTGTGTTCCCACGGAAGTAAAGAAGCGTAGTGCGAGACTCGAACGGATCATGAGAATCATCAACACCGTCCTCTACGAAGGACTCAACGACGTGTACGTATGGAGAAACCACGTCTTTGCCGAGACGTGCCATCTCTATAGGGTAACGCCCAAAGTCAACAACGATGAGGATCGATGCGTTCACTTGCTGCCTGAGGAATCTGAATGCGTTTGGATGTGTTATCGGAATCACATGGTCTCTTCCTCCTGATCGTTGATAATACTTGGAGTTCTCAAGATATTCCATTAACTCAACCTGAGAAGAGAACAAAATCAAAATCCAATTCTTGACCAGTCGAATGCAAATCCCTAATCTCTCTAGCTACATTCAGAGCTAAGAACTATGAAGAAGATTGACTTTTGAGGAATCGCTACAATGAATTGTGGTTTTTGAGTTGCTAATTCGATTCCCAATCACTGAAATTGGCAAATTGGCAACGAAATTGACTTCCCCAAATCATCGTCACCAAATCAGAACATCCATAAATCGTCGTAGATGATTCCGAATTTCAAAATCTCCGATCAAATTTTACCTGTAATTGCCGATCGACTTCCGTATCGGGATCCGTCATGTTCTTCCCGTGGGTATTGAAGCTAAGCGAAGAGAAGAAAGGGACGTAGAAGGCATCCGCCAATTCCGGATCAAAAACCCTAACCGCCTCTTTCTCTTTCTCATCCTCGCCGTCGCCGCCGCTGATGCCGCCGTGGAGGAAGGAAGCCATGAGCCAATACTCAACGCTGTGCTGTCGTTTGATCCCGGAAGTCTGAGGCCAGGAAGGGAGATTGTTTCCGGTGAGAGGCTCGACGTCTGAGCTGTGAGGATCCATCATCGCCACATTGAACTTTCGAGGGAGATCGTACATGAAGACGCGGAGAGGCCGTCCGGTGGAGCTGCAGGGAGAGGCTTTACCGGGCTGAGACTGGAGCTGAGAGAAGTAAGGTCGTGGATCGACGGTTCCCATGTAGATTGAGTAGGAAGCAATGAGGAAGACGAAGAAGACGATGATGCATATGGTTTTGCCGTACATTATTTCTTCTTCTTCTTCGTCTGTGCAAAGCAGAGAGAAAATGATGAGATTTAGATGATTGGATCCAACGGTCTCTCTCTCTCTCTCTTTCTGTTTTTGTTGTTGTTGCTTTATTTGCAACGAGTTTTGACGAAACCTGATTAGTCATAGTCTCATAGACATTGGTATTAAACAAAGATAAAATTAAAATAAAAGAGAAAATCCATCATATCATATCTAGAAATTTTAATTTTAAGAAATACAACTTCTACATTTTCAAAACTACATTTCTAGTTGTTAATTTTCAAAATCATATTTTTTCTAAGTTTAGATGTTAGGAATGAAAAAAATAGTTTTAAAATATTTACTATCTAGTTTGAGAAATTTTAAGAAATACAACTTAGAAGGTGTAAATTTTCAAAACTACACCTCTACTATGACAATTTTCAAAAATACACTTTTTTCCTAATTTTAATATATATGTTTGGGTTCACTAATCCTTGATTAGAGTTTAGATTTTGGGGTTTAGGATTTAGATTTAAGGGTTCAATGTTAGATTTTAGGGTTTAGAGTTCTTTTACAGATTGAAAAAGGTGTAATTTTGGAAATAGACGTCATAGAGGTGTAATTTTAAAAATTGACACATAGAAATGTATAGTTTTGAAATTTCCCATCTAAATTTATAATTATTCTCATAGCATCACTAGTTATTTTTCCAACTCCTACCATTTTCATAAGAGTTTAAAATTTTAATTTTTTTTAACTTCAAATATTTGAATTGGGTTTAGTATTCATGGTTAGGATAAATATTTAGAATTTAGGGTTAAGTATTATCCTAAAAAAAGTTTATAATTTAAATATTTGGGTTTGAGTTTATAATTTAGGGTTTATGGTTTAGTATTTAGGGTTTTAGAATTTAGTTTTGAAAGTTTAGAGTTTAGTTTTGATGGTTTAAAGTTAATTTTCTATTTATAAACCCTTATGAAAATAGTATGAATTGGAAAAAAAACTATTGATGCTATGAAAGAAATTAAAAACATTTTAATGGTAAATGTGAGAATTGTCCAAAATAAAACCTCGATTCATTGCTAAAAAGTTTATTATAATTGGGAAATGGAGGAAATTGATATCACAAGTACATTTAAAATCGAAAACTCAAATGTGTGAATAACAATTATTTTTTCAATTCAAAAAGCAAAACAGTTTTTATTCGCTAAGCTTGAACTTGGAATAAGAAAAAAATAAAATAAAATAATAAAAATGGTAGGAAACTGAATATTCAACTAGTTTCGAGTTCCGATAACAACTTTGACATACTTCTAGTATTGTCATATTGTTGTTTGATGTGTTTGATGACTATATGTACATAGATTAGCACTGATTAATGATTAGCATTATGTATATTTGAATTGTGCAAATACTGCGTAAACCATCCCAAATCTACTAGAGTTTTATTTTCGAGATGAATTTACATATAGTTTATTAATTTTGAAAATTGAGATATCAATATGTTCTTCCCATTTTGACATTCTAATATGCTCATTCGTATTTTGAGTATTATCTCCGAATGCCAAAATGGTCAGAGTACCTAAAGATGTTGATTTTGTTTTGATATAAATTCTGACTAAATTGGTTATATCTCTTTTAGCTCTTTTGTGTAAATAAATTATGACTAAGTTAACACATGTTTTTTGAATATATATATATCAATCCATCTGATATTCTATGTGAAAAGCAAACCATTGATGTTTTTTTTTGTGTGGACAAAGTATGTGCTTTTTGACTCTTACTGAATGCAAAACAAAGTTACCGAATACAAAACAATTACCGAAACAAAAAAAAGACAACATATAAAAAGTTGAAAAAAATAGTTTAGTACAAATCTGACCTCAAAGTTTGCTTAAGGCTCCGAATGGTAACAGCGTATTGTGTTGTGCGGTTAAGTAAATTTAGAGTGCGGTACGGTTTAGTTTTGATAAATGCGGATAAAACTTGACTGCGGAACAAATGCGGTTAATATAAAATAAGCGGTACAAAATAATGTTTGATTGGTGAATAAAGTAAAAGCGGGGCGGAATATTAATTGTAAGTAAATAATTAAGTAATAATTTTATTTAAAAAATTAATACATATGTAAACTAAAATTATATTTTTATTAATAATGAAGAAACATTTTTATATGACAGATTTTAGGTTTTTTCAAAATTAACTGAATAGTTTTAAGAATTGAATCTATAAATATTTTGTAATAATTTTTCAACAACTTTCTTTAATAAAATGTCTGCTAAATATGATCTACATGTTCACTATTATACTTGTATAATACAAATATGTATTTTATATACATATATATTTACGTACATGATACATGTATCTTAGTAAGGATATAATAATATTTAAATGGTTTTGTTGTCAACTTTAGGTCTTGGAATCCACGTGTTAAAATGGTGAATTATTTGCTAAAGATATATCTATTTATAATATCTTTTTATTGTTTAAAAAATAAATATTTTTGGAGAAAAATATTTATCCAGTGCGTTTTTTGTGGACCGCTGGTCTTTTCCACGGTTAGATTCTAAAGTGCGGTTTGTTATCTGTTAGGCTATTTTTGCTGCTTCGAAATCCGTTCGCGGATTCCATTTTTTTTTTGAAAACCGCAAATTGTTGTAAGAAAATTGTGATTCGTGTTTTAAAAGCGGTTTTGGTAAAACCACACTTGATTCCGCACCGCACTTGTTTCCATTCACTACCTAAGGCTATGAATGGAGACGATAATGCGGGGCGTTTATAAGGCGTTTTCTGTGATACGCCTTTTGTGTTACCATTCATGATATATATCAAATCACTAACAAAAATATTACAAAATATAAGGGGTCCACATTGCGGTCCATAAACAACTGAAAAATTGTGTTCCGCTATTCATTTTGTAACGCACCCCAATTGGTGTGTTTAGCTATTTGTCAAGTGCGTTTTTATTTGTTTATTTATGTTTTTATTTTATTTTTATTTTTAAAAATTCCATACATATTTATTTCATCAGCTGGTAAAAACTTATCTAGAAAATAAATTATTTTAGATAATATTAAATTCTTATACTTATTATATTTATACTGTATTTGTGATAGTCACCATTCAAACATTATCGTGTACCGCTTATTTTTCAGAAACTGAACTTATTCCACATACACTTTTCTTTTGTATAAACCACACCGCACCACAATATTTTTTATCCCGCACTACTTATTTCGCTGTCACCATTCGAAATCTAAGAATCGATATTTGTTGAGATTGACTCATTCATTACTTGCTCATCATCATTTCGAAATCAAGGTCAAGGCCATCATCGGCAACCTCTTCGAGTTTCCTTTGATTGACAACTGTCTAATTTAATAGGGAGACATTCCATTTATTTGAAGCAATGCAATATGAGCCGACAAAACAAAAAGCAATATGCTTAGTCGTCTTGTAATGAAATTAAAACGTATAATATGCATTAACACAAAGCATATACGTTACTTCATGCGTGTTAGACTAACATAACAGAAACAGAAAAAGCATTTTTGTCAGCTTTTTTCATTTCGTTTTGTTATTTTCAGAACAACGTGTCATTTTCCTAATTATATAACTCAAATACTTTCTAATGAACCAATTAACCCTTGTATAATTTTTACTCTAATCAAGCGGAAATACAAGAACATGAAGGAAGTAGCTAAAGATGATACAGTACAATCTACTTTTGCTGCATCGTATTGACACATGTAGATATTACATGTGCAAGTTCCTACAACTTCTGATCTCATCTTTGTAATAGTCTAAAGATATCATTTTAAACTCAAATGATGTCAAATTGATTAATCAGTTATACCAATCTCTTCGAAATCAAATCGAATCACACTTTTAAATACTGACATCTGAACAAAAACGGAATAAATAATTAAACGTAAATTTTTTGAAAATGATCCAAAGCTAAAGGACTTTAAAGTAAACTATTTGGACCCACTTTCACCAAAACACACACACACTCTCTCGTTCTGACACAGCGACGGCCTTCACATTCCGTCCCGTTCCGTTTTCGCTAATTTTTTTCTTTCTGAAGTATACAAATAAAAAGACAAAACTTGATCCATCGTTGTCTCTTTTTAAACTACGAGATTTATCGATTTTGAAATCCATAATCTGGAGTGGGGCAAGGCAAACAATCAACAATGGCGTTTTGGAGGCTGAGCTCTGGAGATGCCACATCGTTCAAATTCCTCTTCTCAATCGTCTTCATCTACGCTCTAATGTCAGCGATTGCTTACTGTGTCCTCCACATGAAACACATCTCTCCTCTCCCCTTTGACGCTCCTATCGATCGGTTCTCTGAAGCCAGAGCCGTCCAACACATCCGAGTCTTGGCGGAGGAGATCGACGGTCGTCAGGTGATTGATTATCCGGCGTCGTTTCATCTCTATATCTCTCCTTTCAATAACTCTTTTTTCACTGATTCTGTTCCATGGGTTCTGTAGGAAGGACGGCCTGGGCTTAAAGAAGCTGCAACATACATAAAGAAACAGTTGGAGGTGGTGAAGGAGAGAGCTGGGCCTAATCTAAGGTTTCATTTTTATTTCTTCTTCTTCTGTTTTTCGATTTTGATTTGGACTTTTTGAGTTATACAACTTTTTGACCGAATCAGAGCAAAAGTGGTACCACGAGTTGTTTTGTTTTTAATAAATGCCAAGAGTCTTCATCACTCCAACTACATCTATGCACTCAATAAATAAACTACTAATTGATTCCCAGCTTTCAGAAAGAATGTTCTTTTGTCTCTCTCCTGAGCTGAAAAATTTAATGCTTGTTGTTGTGTAGAGTTGATGTGGAGGAGACTCAGGTGGATGGTTCCTTTAGCATGATGTTTCTTGGCCATAGCATATCTCTTGGATACAGAAACCACACAAATATACTTATGCGGTATTGTTTTGTTAACCCCAAAGTCTTCTCCTTTACAATTTAAAATGTCAAAGTATCTTGTAAAGTTTGTTCTTTTGGTCACTGGTTTATATTTGTTATTCAGGAGACTTTGCAGTTTGTATTTATCATTTATCATTTCACTTTGAAATTGTGTTATTTTATTCAGTCATTTATTGTCTGCAACATTGACTGATTTTTGTGTCCCTACTTATTAATTCCAGACATTTCATCATTTTTGTGTGTGTGTTTCTTGCAGCATATCGTCAGTGCATTCTCATGACAGTGATCCATCTGTATTGGTGAATGCACATTATGATAGCCCAGTCAACTCCCCTGGAGCTGGTGACTGTGGGTCCTGTGTAGGTGCGTTTGGTTACATCTCCTTAGATTTAACATCTAAACCACTAAAAAAATCATTGCTTTATGTATCTCCATTTGCAGCATCACTTCTTGAAGTAGCAAGACTGGTAGTGGATTCTGGCTGGACCCCGCCTCGACCTATAATTTTTCTTTTCAATGGTGCTGAAGAGCTTTTTATGCTGGTAAGTCAGTTATGGTGGCTTAGTACTCTTGTGTATGGATATGTAGTTTCATGAAATAGCAGGAGTTATAATAAGCTCTTACTCTACTTGGTGGTGTGGTTTTTTGTCGTGTGTTTTAGGGCTCACACGGCTTCATGACGCAGCATAAGTTGAAAGACACCATTGGAGCTTTTATAAACGTGGAAGCTTCTGGTACAGGGGGTGTTGGTAAGAGCTTGACCTATGTTTTATTCTTGAATTCCCTAAAAAACGTCTAGCTGGTGTGAGAGTAGTAATGAATAAAACCTGTTCGCTTAGATGAAAATTATGTTCTTAAGTTTGATCTTGGACCTTGTCTTATCTTTTCTGATGATTGAAACAAAAAAGCTTATGTTTACACATCTGATTAGACCATTGCCTTTAGTCGTATAGAAGAACTTCTCTTGCAACTTCCTGTCTATAGAAATTTAATGCATCCACATACATTTTTCTTTAGACACTAGAACGAATGTGTGTTAGGCTTATCCTTGACAGTCTTAAGTGCTTGCTTGTCAATGAGTATCTATTTTTAAGATTCTATTGTGTGTGCTAATTGCTCTTACTTCTGTCTTGATTTTAATGGCTGGCAGATCTAGTCTGCCAATCAGGGCCTGGCTCGTGGCCCTCCTATGTCTACTCTCAAGCTGCAGTGCATCCAATGGCACAGAGTTCTGCACAGGTCTCTCTCTCTCTCTCTCTCTCTCACTCTATGACAGACATAAACACTCACACACACTGTCCTCTCTGTATAAACTGTATTCAAACATATTGTTTCTAGTTTATCTGTGTCACTGACTTTTAAGTTGTCCTGTGATATCCCCCCAGGATGTTTTCCCTGTGATTCCTGGAGACACAGATTACAGGATGTTTGCAGAAGATTACGGCGACATTCCAGGGCTAGACATTATCTTTCTCCTGGGCGGTTACTACTACCATACTTCCTTTGACACAGTTGACAGAATAGTGTATGCATCATTTTTTGGTATATCTTATGGTAGAAACTTTTCCTTGCTATTCTTTACTATTCAGTACAAACCTCGTTTCACAGAATAAATCTTTAAACCAGACCTGGGAGCATGCAAGCACGTGGAGAGAACTTGATCAGCGTGCTTAAAGGCTTCACGAGTTCTTCTTTGCTGAAGGTTTCTAGTGAAAGAAAGTCGGATACTAACAAAGACATGGTTGAAAGATCTGTTTTCTTCGATTACATGACACTGTTCATGGTGGGTGCTTTTGAGTCTCCGTTCATCATCATCTTTTTCTTCATAGTTTGTATACACTCTCTTGACAAGGTGAAAAATCTATCAGGTGTACTATCCAAGAAGAGTAGCCATGGTACTTCACAACATTCCAGCAGCTTTGTTCTTTTTGGTTCCTTTCTATTTGTATATGAGGGACTCTGGGATGCACCTTTTGTTACCAATCTTCTGGGCTTTCTTGAAAGGTAAAAAAATATGCAATCTTTAGTTTTCTTACTCATATTTGTTTTCCTGTATGTTTTGAAGATTTTAACATTGTGAAACGTTGCTTGATTAGGGTTTATGCACCATTTTGCTGGGATTTTACTTGGTGCCATATTCCCTGTTCTCTTTTCAGTCATCAGATTGTTCTTTGCTGATCCCATGAGCTGGTTGGTGTTATATATATCTTGTTACTTCGTTCCACTTTTCATTTATTGGTGGAAACTAGACTCACTATATAGTTCTTGTGGAAATGCAGGTTTTCTCACTCATACTTAGCTTTCTTGATGTTCATCCCCTGCTCGTTTTTGGGTCTTTTATTTCCAAGAGCTATCTCCAGTCGTGTCTCACATTGTCAAGGTGTTTCATCTAAGAAGATTATGAAAGTTGTAAAGTCCTTATTCTTCCTCTTGCAGCAGTTTTGCCTCCATGCCTGTCTATTACTAGAAAAAAGTCTCTTAACTATATGATTTTGTAGGAAACATATGATGAAGGAAGGTTTTGGGGAGCATTTGGGTTCTATGCTTTTGTAACTTCGGTATGCGCTTTTTCTTTAAAGTAACCTCAAAATTTTGTTATTTGTTTGATTATCTATGACTAACTGGAGAAAACATTATCAGGCATATTTTTTCGCTGGACTAAATGGAGGATTCTTGACATTTGTCGTCTGCATTTCTATGCTATTGGGGTGGATTTCTTTCTGTTTATCTGTCAAATCCTATGGCTATTCGATCAAGTAAGTTTTCTAGTCTTTTCATTGAACTATTAATATTGTAATCTTTTCATTGAACTATTAATATTGTAATCAACTTTTGTGATGTTAAGGATCCATTTAACTTGAAATTCTGTATGTGCATAGGACAAATCTTCTAACCAATAAGATCCATGTTCATAAATTTGATTTAGATGATTATGATAAATGTTCATCTTATCCAGGTCTCCCATGTTTTATGTGATACCTCTGGTTCCATGCATTGTGTATTCTATCTATTTTGGTGGTATTCTTGCACTGCTTTTGATTGAGAAGACAGGAATGATGGGAGGAATTCCACCACCTTATGGTTAGTTTTACTAAACTAGATTCTTTCCAAAAAGCATCTCTGCTTAAGCTACTCGAATTAAAACATTAAAATGCATGTTGTGATTCCAAGATGTTAATTGTACAAGATTTTACTTTGCAGGATTCTATCTTGCAGATGTAGCAGTAGCTGCAATCATTGGACTCACCACAGGCTTGTGTATGGGCCCAATAATACCAATCTGTGATCGCTGGCTAGCCAAATCTTCCATCTTGAAATTCTTGCTGCACTTCAGTGTGGTTATGTTGGCTGTATCATCACAATTCTTTCCTTATAGCAAAGATGCACCAAAGAGAGTCGTACTCCAACACACATTCTTCTCTGCAGGTAAGCGTTTTTTGCTCATTCAATATGGACTCTGTTATCGCTTTTGGCTGAAATGAAGTCAAATGTTTTAAAATGTGCAGGTGGAAATGAAATCACAGGGTCAAGTTATGATTTAGCTGTCATTGATGCAAATTCTATAGAGTTCGTTTTCAAACATGCTCCAGAGCTTGCAGAGGAACTAAACGTTGGCTCCTCGTTCTCATTGCGAAACGCTGAAGCGTCTCCTCAAAGTGCTTGGTTGGTATGTTAAGTTTTAATCCTCTCCTCCTTACAATGCTATTTGAGGAGAATAGTAAAAGAGTTGTTTTTTGGTTTCTGCAGGCACTTTTTCCTATTTCTTGTGTAGTGACAACGAACGGGAGGTTCCCTGCTAAAGCCAACAAGATCACAGAACGATATAGCCAGTTCCCACACTTGAAAACTCATAAACCGCAAACAAAGTTTGAAAACGGGACTCGTAGAGTTCATTTAGAACTCTCTCTTGGGTTAGTTGGAATAAAGATTCACTAGAAAGACTCCAAAACAAGAATGAAACTTCTATTTGGCTTGTTATTAACTATTTTGCATTTTTTTGCAGCTCGTTGGAGGAGATTTGGGTCACGGTTTTGAACATAACCGGACCATTGTCAGGATGGTCCTTCGCAGACGGCAAACCACCTGGTCACACAAATAACCATTTTCTTTTTACTTATCTTTGAGACATTTTGTCCATTTAACCAAAAATGGCTTATTGTTGCAGCCCCTGAGCTTCCAGCCGGTGGTCCTCCGTCTTACATACTGAGACTGAGTGGCAACAGCAGTGAGAAATGGAACTTCTGGTTAGAGGTAAATCAAACCAAGATTTCTTTGTTTGTTTCTAAAAGTTTTGTTTTCGACTTTACTGATTCCAAGTTGTTATTGTGGTGGTTTAGGCAAGTAGCGAAGAGGAAGTGAGAGTAGATGTAGCAGTTCTTGATCAGCGGCTTGAAGAAGAAACTAAACATTTGAAAAGTCTTTTCCCTGGATGGTCCGACGTCATTTCCTACACTAGCTTTCTTTCTACTTACTTCTTCTGATCAAAGGACTAAATTTTTTATATTCATTCTCTTCTTTTGCTTGCTTTTTTTGTTTCTTTAAAACATTAGAGAATAAGCCGCCGTTCTTGATACGGAACATATAGTGATGATAAATTTACTTGATTTTTGTGTTTTTTTCTTTGATTATCGTGGTTCTTCAACAAACAGTTTGAGGATTTAGTCAATTTATATTCGTTCCACTCTACATTTCTGTAAAGTGTCGGAGGATCTTGCACACTTCCAGTTAAGATTTGATCAGTTTACAATTGAAGCAAACCAAATTTTGAGTTCATATATTTTACTTTTGGAGCGAACCGAGGTAATGAATTACCTCGAAGCTTGTCTAAGTCCAACAATAAACGTACCGGACACCTCACCTATTGTTGTCTACTGGCGGCCACTTGATTATCCTCTTTTATTTTAAAAATTTTGACTAAGAAGAGGGGCGGGCGCAGCAGCTACAATTTAACCCATTGAGTTGTAGAATAATCATAATCATATTCATTAGGTCATGGTTGATTGATATACATAAAATAGTGGTAAAAGATTGGCAATGTTTTTATATTATAACAAAAAAAACTGATAGTATTCTATTTGATATTAGAGGCAGCATCATATTAAAACGTGTACGATGAATCAGCCTAATTTATCGTTTCAGACATAGCGAGAATCTAAATCTGTCTAACAATATCAAACACTTTTTTCAAGAAATAAACAAATTTTTAGTGAAGATTCTATTATACTGAATGAACACAAAAGAGCAATGTTGTACAGTGAAGAACAAGTGAAGAACGCATAAATTTGTGACATCCTAAATAAAAGTTGCTATAGAAAATAATTATATGAACGCATGAATTTACTGATTGACTAAAGCTCGATGTTATCAAAAGTAATATATATTGTAGGAATAATGAATACTCTAATTAGAAACATTCAAAATATAATTAAAATTTTAAAAACTATATTTATATCAAAAATTAATAGAGTTCAATTAAAGTTGAATAATAATGCAATCAAAGTTGTTTGCAATCTGGTAATGCAACCACCTGATTTTACCAGATATGCATATCTTAACTATGTTTCCAAGTTTCACCAAAATCTATGTGGTGCATAGTTTGATCAATTTTTCTTTGGTCTTGGGTTTATGAATTGTTAAGTTGATGCATCGTTGTGTTTTTTTTTCTTTTCTTTTTCACCCTAAAAAACGATGGAAAATTACTACAATAGAGGAGTAAATCATTTGACATTTGTAAGAAATCAATTGACTTGTCATGTCTTAAAAAAAAAAGAGTCAAAAAGAGTTGCAAAGAAAAGAGAGGGAAGAAGAATAGCCCAGTAAAGTCTTGTGGGCCTCTTATATAAAGCCCATACCGTAATTATTAGGCCCACTTAGAAAGAAGAACTAGGTTTTCGCTCTTTTTAAGGGTTTATGCCGTTTCACTCTATATAAAGTCTCTTCACAACTCTTCTCCAATCGCTTCAGCAGCCGATTTCTTCAGTTTAGCCGCCATGGTAATTTGCTTAAGCTTCTCCCCACATCGTCTCTCTCTCTTCTCGCAGATTTGACCTAAAATCATCCTATTCTGATTTTCATATGCTTCCTTTATCCTATTTTCGCAGGTGAAGTATTCGCAAGAACCCGACAACCAAACCAAGTGTAAGCTCCGCGAAACACTTTTTCAGTACCATTTGTACTCTTTTGCATTCGATTTCGTGCAATTCGCTGATCTCTCTGGTGAATCTGCGTTTGATTTTTTTTTTTGCAGCTTGCAAGGCTAGAGGATCCGATCTTAGATGTCACTTCAAGGTATATAGCTCGTAAATCCATTTTCTCTTTGCGTTTCTGAATTTCGATGCACTTAGATCGATTTATGATAGTGGAAATGGTAGTATAGTGAAAAACCTGATTGAGAAAAAGCAGAGTTCTGTAGCAATTTACAGATCTCACGTATACTTCAGGGAAATCAAATTGGTCATCGTGATTGGGTGAATCTAAGTTTATTTCTATATCTCAAAGGTTCAGTACATGATGGTACATTGATTATAGGTCTATCATTTTGACATTTGAGTCCAATTTAGGTCTTTTTTGTTTTGAAATAGTTAGGTTGATATGTAAACCTGATTACAAAAAGCAGGGCTTTATTGCCTTCTTTTGTGAATAAAGCTCTCGTATATGTCAGGGAAATTGAATTGGTCATCGTGATTGGGTGAATCTATGTTAATTTTCTAATAACCTAAAGATTCAGTACATGATGGTACATTGATTATATAGTTTACCCTTTTACTTTTTAGGCTAAATTGAGACGTTTTGGTTGTATTGTTATGAATGATGCCACATTTTTGTCTATGAATCCAAATCTTATTGTTGATTGGTTGATTCTGATTTCGTTTGGTTACTTGGAACAGAACACTAGAGAGACAGCGCACGCCATCAGGAAGCTGCCATTGCTCAAGGCGAAGAGGTATCTTGAGGATGTGATAGCTCACAAGCAAGCAATCCCCTTCACCCGTTTCTGCAGAGGTGTTGGAAGGACTGCTCAAGCCAAGAACAGGCACTCCAATGGTCAGGGACGTTGGCCAGCCAAATCTGCTCAGTTCGTTCTTGATCTGCTCAAGAATGCTGAGAGCAATGCTGAGGTGATACATTTGTTCCTCTTTTCCTGATTCATGTATGTAAAATGTTACGGACTTTCAAGATTTTACTGAAAACACAATTTTACTTTGGTATTTCAGGTGAAAGGTTTGGATGTTGATGCCCTCTTCATTTCGCACATCCAAGTGAACCAGGCTGCTAAACAAAGGAGAAGGACTTACCGTGCTCACGGAAGAATCAACCGTAAGTTTTTGAGATTTCGAAATTGACTTGCATGATCTGTTGTACATTTTTTTATCTTGTGCGACTCATTGGTTCTGTTTTTTTTTGTTAGCTTACATGTCCAACCCATGCCACATTGAGCTGATTTTGTCAGAGAAGGAAGAGTCCGTCAAGAAAGAGGTAACTAATTTGATCTCTCGATTGTTTCTTATTTTCCGTGTTGCGTTTGTAAACAGTAATTCTGATTATCGTGTTGTTTTGTTTTTGTTTGTAGCCGGAGACGCAGTTGGCAGCCAAGTCAAAGAAAGCAACCGCTTAAGCTTTGTTTTTTTCAGTTTTATTTTTGTGTTCTTGAAAGAGATTTTGCTCCCTTTCTTTGTTCGAATCGTTTTGCAGACTATGAATAGATTTTCATTGAGTTTTGTTCTATGTTACTGTTATCAAATCATTGGATATGGTTAGTAGTATTCGTTCCGTTTTAAAATATTACTGTTATTTAGACATGTTACATTCTTGGTTGGTGGTGAAATCATATGCAAAATCAATGTTTTAGAATCATTTGCAAAAGCAAAAGCTACTAACAAAAGCGCTTGTTTCCCAAACATCAGATTTAGCCTTTGTTTCCAACAGAAGAGTCTCATTTAGTGGTATTTCCTAAGTTTTATACATGTCTTTAGCAGTCGTTATTTGGCTTTTGAATTCGATCAGCTCTTCTCATTCTCAATTGCCTTCACAATTGGGTCGTCCTCGTAGTCCAAGTCGCTGTCTTCATCTTCAAACTCGTCCAGCTCAGAGATCATCGTCTGTTTCACCTTCTTCCTCGACTCTCTCCTATGCTTCTTAGGCTGTAGTCTTGGCTCAGTTTGTTTCACACCCATTCCTCCCACCTTGTACCTGTGTCAATGCTTTCCATGATTAGTCCATACCTAACATAAAGCTTTCGTTTCGGGAGAAGAATCAAACAAATACCTAACATCACTTTCCCTTTTCGTTCCAAAAGTCCTAAGTTGAAACTCCTCTCTGACTCTGATCTCATCAAGCAGCTGCAAGTAGTAAGGATACCTTTCCCAATCACCTTTCACAACACATCCTGGCTCCCCAATATGTAAGCAATCCTTGAATCCACATTTCTCCTCCTCAATCAACTTCCGTATCTACAGAAAAGAAATGGGCACAAGCTTGATCTCTCTCTCTCCAAATATATGCAAAACGATTGTGAAATAAGCACAAAGCAAAAGGAAACAAACCTCAGGGAAACAGAGAGCAAGTGATTGCTTCGTTACTTTCAACAGACTAGGCTGGTTAAAACCAGGAGTATCAGCGAGGAAACCACCTTCAGAGAGTGGAAGCAGCGACACATTTCTCGTCGTATGTTTACCTCTACCACTTCTACTTGAAACTTCCCCTACTCGTTGATCTTCAAACCACTTACTATTACCTAATATCTGCAATACACAAAAGGGACTCAAAACGTCATGAGGATATATATGGTTCAAAAGATAAGCTGTAGAATGAAATCCCCTTACAGGCTCAAACCAATTCTCGTCTTCCACGGAACCACCAGAGTTAGTCCTCAACATGTTGATTAAGCTCGACTTCCCCACACCACTAGGTCCAACAATCACAGAAGTCTGATTTCTCAGAATGTATGCAATCTCATCAAGTCCATCTTTAGTTCCCACACTGCAAAACAACGGATCATAGCTCCACCCACGCAGTCTTATCTTCCAAGATTCCAATTCCTGGAAACAAAACGATCATATCTCTCTAATCAAATCCCTAAAAACGGAGTGATCTTAAACTAGTAATGCAATTTCTTCCTCTTTACCTCTTCAGTGATGAGTTCGGATTTGTTCAAGGCAAGTGTGAGTGGAATTCCGGTGGATTCAGCTTCCACTAAGAACCTAGTGAGCGTGAACGGCTCCAGTTTCGGCTGATCGAGAGAGAAGAGAACCAGCAAGTGATCCACATTCGCCACCGGAGGATCGTGAATCTCCGAGCGGCGGTGAAACACGTTCTCAATCATTCCTCTCCGATCCACCCAATCGATAGATCCGACGAGTACCTTATCCCCAACCAGCACTCTCCTCCGTATCTTCTTCAATACCGCTTTCACCACGCAGAGCAGCTCAACGCCGGTCTTACTAGACGAACGATCGTCTCCCTCGTCGCCGTCGTCGACTGTGACGCGCATAAAGTTGGCTTGAGCGGTGGCGACGGTGCCGATGGCCTGAGACTCCGAGAGAGGAGGTTTGTGGTCTAGCGAGAGAACCGGCGCTAAGGAGGAGTAATCCTTGCCGATATGCTTCGCTCTGAGCATGTTTTTGCTCGGCTCGGGTTTTCTAGAGACATTGGGGTTATCTCGTCTCGCTGAGAGAAGATAGAAGCCGCTACGGACTCCAATTCCAGCTCGAACTCCGCAACCGCCGTGATAAATCGCCGTGAGACGGAGGAAGGGAATAGAGTGGCGGATGATGGAAAGAGAAGATGTCTGCATTTGAAAAATTCCAGAAGATTCCAAGACAGTGAGCAGAGAGAGAGAGAGAGAGAGAGCAGTGAAGAAAATGGCTGCACTGTATTTATTTATTCAATGAGAAGAAGAAGACGCAGAGTTTAGTTAGCTTACCCTTTATGGGCCCAAAGCCCAATGTTGATAATTGTTATGGGCTTAAAGCCCAATTTGCTCGCTGGTGGAAGGCTATAGTAGTTTTTTTGTTTGTGTTCTTGAAAGAGATTTTTTGTTTCTTGGGTTGTACGTTCAAATGTTGCTGTTATGAAATCATTGATCATGGTTAGTATTTAATAATCTGCTAAATTAAGCATCTGACATTTAGGTTTATATTAGTCAAAAATGATATGACTTGTGTTTGTGAAAACATTAGTTGAAAAATTGTTCTTGGTGAATCTGTCAACGTCTCTTCTTCTCACTCTTATGCAGTGGTTTAGCTTGTTTCACGTACTTTCCTCCCACCTTGTACCTGAGTAAAGGCTTCTCTGATTAATCCATATTTGGAGGCTGTGACAAACAATTATCAATATATAAAGAATAAAAACAATTTACCTAACATGACCTTCGCTTTTCTTGGTTCCATACTTCTTAAGTTGAAACTCTTCCTCTGTTCTAATCTCATCAAGAAGTTTCAAGAAATAAGTATACCTTTCCCAACCACCTTCCAAAACAGCACATCCTGGTACTTCTCCTATATGCGAGCAAGCGCTGTATTCGCATTCTCCGTCTTCGATCATTTTCCGAATCTAAGAAAATAGTTAGGAAACGTATAGTCACAATATGTGAAAATGGGCACAAGAAAAAAAAATAAAAGGGTACAAAAACAAACCTCAGGAAAACATAGAGGAAGTGATTGCTTTGTTACTTTAAGCAACTTGTGCGTGTTAGAGCCAGGAGTATCAGCAATGTAACCACCTCCAGGAAGGTGCATCAGCGTTACATTTCGTGTTGTATGTGTACCTTTACTATTTCCTTTCGAAACTTCATCTACACGTTGATCTTCAAACCACTTTTTCTTCTTCTTTTTCTTTTGGCCATCATACATTAACCCTAATATCTGAATATGACAAAAAGATCAAGAAGTCACGAGGTTATGTTATATTTAAAAAAAAAAGAAACACAAAAGTTTAGCTGTAGAATGAACCTTACCGGGTTAAACCAATTTTCGTCTTCCACCACACCACTAGAGCTACTTCTTAGTACGTTGATTAAGCTTGACTTTCCAACACCACTAGGCCCAATAATCACAGAAGTCTTGTTTCGCAAGTTGATTTCAATTTCATCAAGTCCGACTTTAGTTTCCACACTGCAAAACAATGGTTCATAGTTCCATCCACGCAATCTTGTTCTCCAAGATTCCACTTCCTGTAAAACAAAGATCATTTCTCTAAACAAACTCCTAGTAAAACAAACAAGCAAAGTGGTCTCAAACTAGGTTATAACACTACAAGAAACTTAATCTTTAGTGTCATTTAAAAAAAAAAATTAGTATCATTTTTTTAATTATACAAGAATTATAGTATCATTTGTAAAAATGACACTATTTAGTAGATTTTCACATTTTCGTTTATAAGCTAGTTGTATATACGTGGATCAATTTATAAAAAGTGAAGACTAGAAAAAATAGTATGAATGTTAAAAGAAACAAGATTCTTGCTTACCTCTTGAGTGATGAGTTCACATTTGTTCAGGGCAAGTGTGAGAGGAATTCCAGAGGATTCAGCCTGAACCAAGAACCTGGTGAGTGTGTCTGGTTTCAGTTTCGGCTCATCCACAGAGAAAAAAACCAGTAGATGATCCACATTCGCCACCGGTGGATCCACATTCTCCGAGCGACGGTCGAACAGACTCACGATCACTCCTCTCCGATCAATCCAATCGATATCTTCCACGAGAACCTTATCCCCAACAAGAACTATCTTCCCTAACTTCCTTAGCATCGTTCTCACCTCGCAGAGTATCTCAAAGCCGGTCTTAGACGAACGTTCATCTCCATCATCTCCGTCGATGGCTACACGCTGGACAATGACGCGCATGTAGCTCGCTTGAGCGGTGACCACGGTACCAATGGCCTTAGATTTGAAGAGCGGAGGTTCCTGAACAGGCGCACAAAAGGCTCTGAGGATATTCTTTCGAGAGACATTAGGGTTCTCTCGTCTCGGTGAGAGAAAATAAAAGCTGCGGCGGATTCCAACTCCAACTCCAAATCCGCTTCCGTCGTGAGAGATCGACGTGCGTCGGAGGAAGGAGGCGAGAGCGGCGGAAGAAAAGCGGCGGATGATGGAAGTAGAAGATGTCTGCATATGAAAAAAATCCAGAGGAATCCAAGACTTGATGCGCCTCTATTAATGAGAACACTGAGAAGAGAGAGAGGACAGGGAAAGAAACGTGTGTCTCACGTTAAGTTGTAATTGCTTCCTAAATATCATTTCAAATTTGGTCGTTTAGGAAAGTAGATATCCTCTTTCTTGAAATATATATATATATATATATATATATATATATGACCCTGGGGATTTTCAAAAATTGGTGGCACTGTTTTGTTGTGATTGTTATAAATCGCAAAAAACCGCTACGAATTGCAAACGTTGTGTTTGCGGGTGGTAGCGGGAGAACCAATCAGACTCTATGCGCATAATTAAGAAAATCGGCGTTACAAACATCATCAGCACTTTTCTATATATAAAATTTTTTTGGTAAAATATAAAAATATAGTAAAAAATCTTTCCGACTAATCTTTGATTTAATTCTATTTTTTTTCTGCTAAATCGAACTGACCACCCAATTAACGCGAGTTTTTGAATACACCATACACTTGTTTATTCGTTTATTTTCTCGCAGCAACATATCTTACAAGTTCCTTGCCCGTCTCTTCTACAAAAAGCGGATTCATATTTAAATCCGTATTTTCCAGATATGCAATCATTAAAGCATGAATCCGTATACGGTCCAACAGGATGTTTACAAGTTGCATCAGCTGATTTTGGTCCTGCAAAAACACATCACACATGAGTTAATTAGAAGATTTTCATGTTTATAAGTCCCTTATAATAACATGTCTTTAATCAACAAGAAAGCAATGCTTTTAAAATAAATCCGGTGACCAAACCAGAAATGCGTTTGGATTATAGATCAAGATAATTCGATCAAAGTCTATGATATTTTAAAAATAATATATATAATTTTTTAATATATTTTTTAATAAATAATTTTGAATGATATTAAAATATATTGATAATTTCTAAATATCAAATAAATCATTTCAAAATTATATCATTTGAAATAATTAAAAATAACAACAAGAAAAACTAACAATTATTTTTATTATCCGATTCAATAGGATTAGCTCACTGATTTTTAGTTTTTCTTTTGCTGGACCCGAGTTTTTAACCAGTTTAAGTTTAAGTATCTATAAGTTTAATAATAACTCAACCCGGAAATACTTTTTCAAGTTCACCGTTAAACCTGATGCGACCGGTCTCATTAAAGTTTAAAACACTGCAAGAAAGTGAATTACAAAGTAGATGAGAAAACTAACCAGGAATTATGAACATGATCATGATGGTGATCAAGAGTAAAGGAGAGGAAGACGATCTCTTGGATTCCATTATTTTTATTGAGAGATCAATGTTCTTTATTCTAAAATGATTGTTTAATATTTTTTTTTTCATTTGCTATTATAGAATCTAAAATATTTTCATATTGGAAGATATATCATCTAAAATGTAATTACACAATTTTTGACAAAAAATGGAGAATTGGAAAAAAATGACAACTTGATTAATACTTTGTACATCTATACCCTTTTTGTAGATATCATTTTTGACTAAACTACCATTATATCATTTTTTTGAATGTCTAATATTCTATCTATCTCAAATTACCAGCAGGTTTAGAGATTTATTTTTGTTTCACAATATAATCTGTTTCCAAAAAATTTATGCAAAGTACTCCAAAAAGTAAAAATTAGAAAGCACAATAAAGTAAGAAAATCTTAATATGTGTGTGTGTCCACACCCAAAACTGCTTATAATTTGAACAAATGGAGTATTGGCTAAATAATTATTTTTGAATACATATTCCACTATTAAAAAAGAAAAAATAGATATTTAAGGAAATAAATATTTAATTTCATTCGAAAACGTTAGAAATAAATATTTACTAAATACTTTTTGATATGTTCTACAAATTGTAGAATACTTTTTCTACCAAATCATGTATTCCACAGATTGTAGAATACATAATCTACGATTTCTCCATATCATACGATAATGTAAAATATATATAATCTGCAAACTTTAAATTTTCTACGCTAATGTAGAATATATATTCGCAAATTTCTTAATGTTCTATGCTTCTGTAGAACACGTACTCTACGTTCTAATGTGTAAATCATGCCTTCTACAAAATTCAACATTCACAATTGGAAAAGAAACCTATCTAAAACGTTTTTTGTTTATGATTTCATCTATATTTTTCCTTTTTCATACATATGCGAACTTCAACAATTGACACCTGAAAACCCAACCCGGAATTGTTTCCAAAGATTTCTGGTTAATATTTATAAATATTTGCTTACTCTCTCTGTTTTGTTATTATATTCATGTCAATTTTCTTCCTTTTTAGGTTGTTAGAATTGATAGAATTTTATTTCTTCACCTTAAAGTTGTATTTTTGATTATTGGTTGTGTGAAATTGATCGTATCTTCTTATTATGTAAAGCTGGATACGCGCCACGTGGTTGCGACACGTATAATTTTTATAACTTATAAGATCGCGACATGTGTTATTTTTAATTTTGCTCATATTGAAATTTTGACATATTTCTTGAAAAAAAAACAAATTAAAAAGGTATTAAAAAGGGAAATAGTTTATTTTCCATATTCTAACGAAAAATATTTCATATTGCAACAGAAGAAGGAAAAAAGTGGAAAAAAAATTATTAAAAAGGTGTTAGAAAAAAAAATTACCATATTCTAATGGGAAAAGGAAAACAATGTTTTTGCATGCCTCATACTCCCTCTGTCCCATATTCCATATAGATACATCCACTATTTTTTAGATACATTGTGCCCAACTGCTTATAATATGGGACAGAAAGAGTATATTATAAGATAAAATGGTTCAATATTCTAACTGAAAAAGGGAAAAAAAAATTTGCATACCTCATATTCTAAGATAAAAGTATATCTTATTCTAACGGAAAAGGGAAAAAGGAAAAAAAAAAACAATCTTCTATGTCTTACCAACCCCTATATAATAAGATATAGCATTCCAAATTTAATTGGATGCTTCCATCTCTTTTCTCATTCTCTCTTATTGTGTACTTCCATCCTTTTTAATTTTATTACTCACTCTCGAATAAAAAATCACTCTCGAATAAAAAAGTATGTCTTGCAAAGTTTAAGAAAGTAATGGAGATTATTTGACTCTAAATCAACTAGACTGAAATCGAAATTATCGTCGTACATGTTATTTAAAAGTTGGAATCTATAAATCTTACAGAAAATAATATCCTTATGGAAGTTGAGTTTCTATTACTTGATGAAAAAGTTAGCAATGTATTATTTTTTATGTATATTATATTTATATTTTGTGTATAGATTTACACTAAAATTTATAAATAAATATATATATATATATATATATATATATATTCTTTAGAGTACTCATAGCTGTTTGATATTTTATCGTATATTATTTGAAAATCTTAAAGTAATTTCTGTGTATATGCAGGGCCTTATCTAGTTTCATATAAATTGTTGAATTAATAGTTATGCTTATACAAATTCTAGTTTGTTTGTTAAAATAAAATAAAATAAAATAGGATGAATAATCATAAGAGGAAAAAACAATGATGAATATTCAGAAAAGGAAATAAAATAAAAACTAAAATAGGGGATAACAAAAATCATATGTCACCAAAGTTTGGGAAAAAAAGTTTTAGTAGTCAAAGCGAAATTGCTAGATTTATCCCATTTGGCCACATGGATATGGGTCCTTGCTTTAGGTTCATTTTAATACCCGGAGAAAGGGTCTATCCGTGGGCTGCACCTCCCCCAAGAATTAGTCTGGCCCCTCCACGTGAGATTTACCCGGAGTTATCCAAAAAAAAAGTCATTTTTCCCAATTTTGAATTTTCCCAAAAATAATTTATTCCTTGTTTAAATTTGTTTATATTGAAAATGACTTAATATAGAAACAATTAATATGAAGGAACGGAAAAGTTTGAAAAATAGCGGAATCACGTTTCCAACAACTAGTCTGTTACATACCATTCATCAAACCATACTAGACTAATACCCGCGCGTACGCGCGGGTTTTTTATTGTTATAACTTTTAAAAAAAAAATTGGAAAACAACTATAATTTGTGTTTAATATTATAAAATCTTACCCAAATAACACCGGCATTTTAATTCCAACTTGTATAATTAGCAAGTACTTTCAAATATAAATTTTTGCATTATAGCACATGTCTTTATGCCATCAAATTCTTTGTTTACTCACTGATACATGAAACAGACTATATTTCCCGTCATTGTTTTTCGTTGGATCCGTTTTTCCGTATATTAGTAGAATTTAGATTTTTAATAGTAGAAAGAAAATGCTCCTTTGGTCGATCCTCCTTCTCCTCTTATAGCTAGGGTTTTACGTAGACAGAAAATGCTCCTTTTGCAATTTCTATGATACCAACCATGTTGTGTAGTATATGGTTTAACAGTCTAAGGTTGATATCTTCATTGTGAACCCTCTTGATTTATTTATTTACTGAAAACTTTGATTGAATGAAACATGTCTTGTGTGTGTATTTATGTACAAACATGACTATAGTAGTGTTTCGTGCAATCTCTCATCATCTCTTCTCCTTCTCAATTGCTTGATCAATTGGGTCATTCCTCTAAGTCCAAGTCGCTGTCTTCTTCATCTCCGAAGTCGTCTAGTTCAGAGATCATCGTCTGTTTCATCTTCTTCCTTGACTGTCTTCTATGCTTCTTAGGCTCTAGTCGTGGCTCAGCTTGTTTCACACCCATTCTTCCCACCTTGTACCTGTGTCAATGCTTCCATGATATTAGTCCATATCAAAGCTGTGTGACTAATCTCAAAATAAAAGCCATTTGTTTCCAACAAATACCTAACAACGTTTTCCGTTTTTCTTCCAAAAGTCCCAAGTTGAAACTCCTCTCTGACTCTGATCTCATCAAGAAGTTGCAAGTAGTAAGGATACCTTTCCCAATCACCTTTCACAACACATCCTGGTTCCCCAATATGTAAGCAATCTTTGAATCCACATTTTCCCTCCTCAAACATTCTTTGTATCTAAGGCAAGAGTAAATAAACGGTCGCAATCAGTGGATATGTGAAATTTGAACTCTTCCATAACATTTGGAAATGATTTTGAAATGGGCACACAGAAGCCAAAAGGGTACAAACCTCAGGAAAACACAGGGCAAGTGATTGCTTTGTTACTTTCAGAAATTTAGGCTGGTTAAAGCCAGGAGTATCAGCGACGAAACCACCTTCAGAGAGTCGCAGTAGCGTTACATTTCGTGTTGTATGTGTACCTCTACCGCATCTACTTGAAACTCCATTTACTCGTTGATCTTCAAACCACGTCTTACCTAATCTCTGAATACACATATGTCAAAAGTCATGAGGATATAGTTCAAAAGTTAAGCAGTAGAATAAAAATTACACATAAACCTTACAGGCTCAAACCAATTTTCGTACTCCATAGCACCACAATAGTTGCTGCTTCTCAATATGTTGATTAAGCTTGACTTTCCAACACCACTAGGCCCGATTATCACAGTAGTCTTGTTTCGCAGGTTGAGTTCAATTTCATCAAGTCCGACTTCAGTTACTACACTGCAAAACAATGGTTCATAGTTCCATCCACGCAATCTTATCTTCCAAGATTCCATTTCCTGTAAAACGGAGTATATTTAAGGACTTAAACTTTATAACTGAATAATTAACTGAACTGAATAAAATTTTGGTAGAATAATTATAAAAAGCTGAAATGTACATCTACCATCAAAATGTTTTTTAATTCCTCATAGCATCACTATTTTTTTTTCCATCACATACCATTTTTCCATTCACAAAAGTAACTTTAAACCATCAAAACTAACCCCAAACTTTCAAAACTAAACCCTAAACCCTAAATTCTAAACCTAAACCCAAATATTTAAATTGTAAACTTATGTGAGGAATTAAAAAACATTTTCTATATATTAAATCACATTTTATGTTTCCTAGTTATATTTTTAACACGTTAGTTGTATATAGCAAGATCAATTTTCAAAAAACAGAAACATTTGAAATATAGTAGGAGTGATAAAAAAAATAGCGGAATCACGTTTCCAAAACGTGAACAACTTAACATTCATCAATCCATATTCTTGCTTACCTCTTGAGTGACTAGTTCGCATTTGTTTAGGGCAAGTGTGAGAGGAAGTCCAGAGGATTCAGCCTGCACCAAGAACCTGCTGAGTGTGTCTGGTTTCAGTTTCGGTTTATCGAAAGAGAAAAAAACAAGTAGATGATCCACATTCGCCACCGGTGGATCCACATTCTCCGAGCGATGGTCGAACAGAGTCACGATCATTCCTCTCTGGTCCACCCAATCGATATCTTCCACGAGAACCCTGTCCCCAACCATAACTCTCTTCCCTAACTTCCTTAGAATCGTTCTCACCTGGCAAAGTATCTCAAAGCCGGTCTTGGACGACGAACGTTCATCTCCGTTGACAGCTTCAGGCTGGACAATGACTCGCATATAGTTCGCTTGAGTGATGACCACGGTACCGATTGCCTCAGATTTGAAGAGGGGATTTTTTTTGTCCGACGAGAGAACCGGCGCACGAAAGGCTCTAGAGACATTAGAATTCTCTCGTTCCGCTGAGAGAAAACAAAAGCTGCGGCGTGTTCCAACTCCACCTCCAAATCCGCATCCGCCGTGAGAGATTGACGTGCGTCGGAGGAAGGAGGCGAGAGCGGCGGAAGAAAAGTGGCGGATGATGGAAGTAGAAAATGTCATGCATATATATGAAAAATCCAGAAGAATCCAAGACTTGCTTTGCCTCTATTAACGAGGACAGTGAAAGAAACGTGTGTTTCACGTTAAACTATAATTTGCTAAATATATTATTTCAAATTTGGTAATTTAGGAAAGTAGATATCCTCTTTCTTTATTGATCTAGATATGTACAAACTTGGTTTAGTGAAGTTATGCATATTTCGGCGGTCTATCTATACTTCGGATCGGTCATTAATAGTATTAGTGGGGTTTTAGATTGAACCGTTTTGGCTTTGGACCCTCTTGAGCTTCGAATGGTTTTGATTCCACAAGGTGATCAATGATCATCTTGAATATCAGTGGGCTTGTTCTTTGGATCACTGAGATATTTCCTTACTGACCCATTAAATTGGGATGATATATATTTTATTTCTAACTTTTGAACATTAGTCCACAATGAAACAAGTCTTAACGTATGAAATTGTTAGATTACATGATATTATAAAATAATTCTCTCTGTACACATTTGACTAAATAAAGAGCAGAGGAAAGAAAAACTCGTGAAAATATGTATGGTCAAACTTTTTATACCTTTTCAAAATAGCCAACCTACCGCCAAACAAGAATGGAGAGTCTCACAAGAGAGGTGGTTGGAGCATTGTAAGTTATTTGGATAAATGCTCTTCATATGTGAATCATGTGTGATGTTAGTCTTACGTGTCTGTACTATCCAAATTCTTCAATCAAATATATGGTGATGCACTGATGCATATTAGTTTGGTTATCTATGTCATTAAGATCACCTACTAGAATTTTCTTTCATTCTAAGATAACTTTGCAGTTAAAATTTTGTTTAATCCAAAATGGAGGATTATTTGTGGTCTATTAAAGAGTATATTTTTTTTCAATATCATTATAAAAAAGTATAATCCAATTGAAGTATAAATTTTTAACGATGAAAGTAGGATAAAACGAAAAATCTTGCGAAAAGAGTTTGAATAGTGAACGGGTCATTACATTATTACTAAGACTTTCACCCGCGCACGCGCGGGTCTGTATCTTAAATCAGTTTAAAATATATTTTAATTTTTTTTTTTAAATTGCAAAAATCAACAATTAAAATTTATCAATATTTCAATACCAAAACTCTCTGGAAAACAAAAGTTTTTAGATATATCAATATCGTATTGAGATCAAATCTTGACATACAAAAATATTGTTTAGATCATATCCCGGTAACAAAAATGTTTGTGTATGTCTAATGACCAAAACTTACTTGAAGATATTCAAATCATTATAATAGGACAAACTTACTTTATCACTAAACTTACTTGTAAAATGTAATGTTAATTTATGAACTATTGTGACGTGTTAGTCATTTTCTAAACAGAAATATATTTTTAAATATGTTTAGTGAAATTCTTAAAATTAGATGTCAACAATATTTGTATGTAACATGATGTTTATTTAAAATAACTTCAGTTGGTTATGTTAGAACTTAAAATGCTATAAATAACAATATTTGTATGTAATAAATTTAAGCTAGATGATAAACTAATATTTTGGTAAGTTTTCAATGGTTATAAAACCTAAAACCTAAATGAAGAGAAGCTAGTCGACACACATAATTGTTCTTCATTTTCTTCTTCTGTTGTTTTAAAGTTTTTTTTAATTTTCTTTGATTCATTCTTTTTCAGTATCTTATGTTTTGTTTTCTTCTTTGTCTTTGGTCTTATTTGATTTCTTCTTCATTTTCACTCATCTTCGCGTTTGCTCTTCTTCGTCTTCGCTCTTCTTTTTTTTTCTCTTTTTTGTTTTGTTTTGATTTGGTTTCTTCTCCTTTGTTCTTATTTTATTTCCTCTTTAGATTGGTCTTCGCAAGTTTTTTTGTTGTTGTTGTTAAGTTTCTTCTCCTTCGTTCTTGTTCGAATTCCTCTTCAAATTGTTCTTCACAAGTTTTTAATATGGTTTTTCCTTATTCATCTTTGTCTTCTTTGGTCTCTATTTTGTATTCGCAATTCAATATCTTTGTTTTCGCTATTCTTCGGTTTTATCTTGGTACTCTTCTTCTTTGTGTCTACTTTTTTCTTCATTTTTTTTTCTCTTATTTCTGTAGGTTATTCTCGACCCTTAAAATTCTGCATGGCTCTATTCCTCTTAAATTTAGAATAAATTATAATTAAATAAAACACAATTTCGTTACCTGAAAAACTGAAAATAAAATCAAGCTAGAATGACTTATTGAACAAAATATATTCAAAACAGGCCCTTTGAATGTCATATGTAAATACTAAAATGAGAAGAAATTTATCTTATTCTGTTTTTCATAAATTTACTTTTGTTTATATTCCTTCTCTTTCAAGTGGCATCTTTTAAAAGTACTACTTATAAACACATGAATATGTAAATATTACAAAACATTGAAAAAAAAAATAGAAAAATAGAAAAGGAACAAAATACAGCCTTCTATTGTGTTTGCCTTTTCCTTTCAATTTGTGTCATGTAATCACTATTCTGATTTTTTTTCTTTCTTCATAATCAATATTATTTTCCCCATCGAAAGCTTACTAATTTAGGAGCAACAATTCACTTTTGATTTAATCTACACTTTGGTAATTTCGATTCCTTGTTCTCTTCATAGTCCTTTGAATTTTTTGTGGTAATGTAACTTATTTATTAATTAATTGGATGTGCTTCCATTATCAAAATACAAAGAAAATCAATTGAACACCATAGACCAGATAATATTCGAAATAAAGCAAGCGAATTTATTTATTTCACAGAAGGACATGTATACCTTCAGTGTGATGCCCATTGTCTTTGTTTCAATCATTCCTTTGCTTCATGATTTTTCATTAATCCACTACATATCCTTTAGAAGAATTGATCGATCTATGTGAACTTTCAATATGTGATGTCAAAGTATCTTGTCTTCAATATATATCCCTCCATCTTGTTTCCAGGTGGTTTCTCGATGTTGGATTTGTTTGATCTTATATCAAGCTCTGACGTGAACATATGTTTATTCATGTAAGCTACATTTGATCAAAATCCAGTTAATACAATTGTAGCTTTTGTAGGTGTTAAAAAGGGAGGAGATGACTCTTGGTATATATAAGAAATAGATGGCAAAAGTGTGTTAGGGTTTTTAATTTTTATTAGCTAAAGGAAAATTTCCTTATTTGTTTCCTTATTTAATTTCCAATAGTATTATTATTTGTTTTCTTTTTTCTTAAAGGAAAATCTCCTTTTTTACAATTCTGCTGATAAAAATAAAAAGTAAATTAATGAAAAAAAATTCAAATATAAATAATTTTAGATGTTGATATATAATGATATTGTTGGTATAATTTTCTTATTTATTACATATCTCTACTAATATTACACTTATAAATTCTGGAAACTTTCCTATTGCTTACCTTTGAATTATGAAACTTTCTTAAAATATAAAAATATAAAAAGGAATTTAACTAATTGAACAAATAGCTAATTTTATGTGATGATGTGGACTGATACTATTGGTTGTTTAAAATTCGGAAACTTTCTTAATCTAGGAAATACTTATGTGGACCAATCATATCGCGTTTTAAATCCTATGTGGACGCTCTTAGAGGCTTATAGCCTCAACTTTTATATAGTATTTGTTTATTCTATAAAATAGTTGTATATTTTTCGTTTAAGATTTTCAAGAAATCCAAAAGAAAAAAATAATGAATTTTATCTAATTCTTGAGGTGACTCACGGCCATGTAACATATGGAATTATTCTAATCAACAAATGGGTTTTAAATATTAAAGCTAGTCACAAAACAATATGAACCGTTGAAAATGGTTATAGATTGTCAACATCACATGGAAAAAGATATGTACCAATCGCTTTCGGGTCGCCGCTTTTTAGATCCAAAAATATATCAAATTAAACAATCCTTGTTTCTCATCATGGTGGGCTGTTTAAGCTAAACTCAAACCTCACGAATTGTTTACTTTTTGTGTTACTTTTCATTGTAAAATGGACCCAACACGACTTTATCTTTCCTAGATTAACAATTTAACATATATTGAAAAGTGTGTTTTTCGTATATATTTTTGTGTGGAGAATTTCAGATTGGTAGTTTGCATAAACTCACCAAAAAGCGTTTCAACCTCTAGGGAAAGACTAAACAAAACCAATGTTTACGGAGAAAAACGGTTTCTTCGTGGTCGACCAACGGAGATGGGCCTTCGCGAGGTTACTCATTGAGGAACAATTTATCAAGAAGCTGTTGAAACTTGCAACACTAACACAATCAATATAAATTGGTTAATGTCGTTTTCAAAGGTTTCTACATTATTTTCTTGATTGTTTTGTTTAGTTGGTAAATGATAAATGCATTCAAACTTAGACGTTTTTAGTCAATGAATTGGAGAGCATGCCCAAAGAGCCTACTTTAGAGTATGGGACCAATACTTAAGGTCAAGACTCAAGAAGTTATTGTTTTTCCAGCGCATTTTATATCACTTCCACTGGCGTATCGAGCCAGTTGTATATTAGACCCGTGGTGAAAAGCTCCGTTCCATTTCGCAACAGGGGACAACGATATCTGCAATTTTAGTGTTAGATTGGTAACAGCTATTAATGGCTGAAATATATCATCATACGAAACATAAAAGATTTAGTCGCTGATCGCGATGCAAAACAAAGAAATGTTGTTGCTAGTTGCTGTCATGCATTATAGGGAATAAAATACTATATGAACAAATATGCATTACATCGAAGAACGTTATAATGGAACAATTCGCACGTCTTATGTGTAACAGGTTGGCAATAGGCAAAGATGGATGATCTACATGTATCATATATGTATGTACATAAGATATGCTCCAAGATAATTAAGAATAAAAGGTTCACGAGATAAGATCATTTTGGATAGCAGTATCTTTATTAATTCTTGCCTTACCACCTGACGTGGGTTTGACGTGTTCGCACCGCTATTTATTTACTTTTCCCAATAAACTCAGCTAGTTGGAACCAAGGTGTTTTAATATATATCAGAACTTTAGAAAAAAAAAACATTATCTCACACAAAAAAAATTCAATAAAATGGTCGACCAGGTTTTAAGACTTTAAGTCGAGCTTCATATATCCGAATGATGGCATATATGGTGTTTAGTTGTGCTCGATACTGGTTTGAAGAACTCATATGGTTTAGTATTTTAGAGTGAAATCATTGTAGTTGGAACCAAGGTGTTTTAATATATATCAGAACTTTAGAAAAAAAAAACATTATCTCACACAAAAAAAATTCAATAAAATGGTCGACCAGGTTTTAAGACTTTAAGTCGAGCTTCATATATCCGAATGATGGCATATATGGTGTTTAGTTGTGCTCGATACTGGTTTGAAGAACTCATATGGTTTAGTATTTTAGAGTGAAATCATTGTAGTTGGAACCAAGGTGTTTTAAAAAGAAGCTAAAGTAAAGTCCACACTCAATCTCTACTTTATATAAGAAACAAAATATCTACCATCTCACAGTCTCACGTATATAAACTATATATCCCTTAATGAGAAAATAATGTAAAGAAGAAAAGTTATGACTGAATTAATATTCTAATTTCTAAAAGACTAATATTAATAAGTAATTAACATTTCTTTGTTCCGATCTGCATAAAACTGAAAGTGAAAATTGGCATGCGGCTTTGACGGGGCTTCATGGTCAGTAGGACCCAACGGCTGAGGCCCACAGGCAGAAACAGAGGGGAAGGGATACGATACGATTGCATGTTCATTCGGACACAAAAAATATCTCCACCGTCTGATCATCAATTCTTTTTTTTTCAAGAATTTGAAAACTAATTGGCTTATCAAAGTAAACTACCTCCAATAATCTTAGAGGTAGTACAATACAATATATTAGTCAGATAATCTTTAAATTATAGTAATAAAAGACATGTGCATTGATTGTTTTTTTTTTGTGTGGTTGAAAAAAAAACAGAACCCATAGTAAATTGTCGATATTTGTTTCTGTTTTCTTCCCTGTAAATACGAATCTTCCAATTGTTTTTGTAAATTTTACCAATACAATAGATATACACATCATCTTTATCATTATTATTGGTCCTTCTCTTATTTTTCTTTTCTTTGTCCTTGGTTGAATTTATTCTACAAGTTCGACATTTCGTAAGTAATACAATTGTCTTTTATAAAAAAAAAAGGTAATACAATTGTTACTACATTAGTTTATAACACATACCAGTACGATTATTTTTTAGCAACGGTTAAAAATTATTCAACACTTTATCATTTTAAGAGTTATTTTTTTGGTGATTGAAAAATTACTCTACATTCTTGGACCCTTAAATTTGTTTCTATTTATTTATTTATAATAAAAAACATGTCTTGCTTTTTCTTGGTTGTCTGAATCAAAACATGTCTTCTGTAATTATACGATAAAAATAATAGTGATGGTGACGTGGTGACTAGTTGGCATTATTATCTACAGAGAGATCCACCGTATGTATGCTTTGTGATTTTTGCTATAAAAATCCCTAATCTCACGCGTCCCTTTAATTCCTACACCATTGTTATTACATTTACATCTCTCTCTCTCTCTCTCTCTCTCTCTCTCTGTCAATGTTATCTTCTTCGCACTAACTTCAACGCATAACGAAACCCAAAGACTAAAAACCGACAAAAGCTCTCCCCTATTCTCTTGGTATCTCATCTTTATCTCTTTCTGCTATTTATTTCCGCCATTTTCTCCCTACACTGTATAAATGTCTTAAGCCCATTTTGGATTTCGATTTCAACGCTTTAAAGTTTACTCTTTGGATTTAAAATCACCCGCTTCAGGTTCTGTCACCATCCCATTGATTCCTACTAGCTTACTTTATTTGTAAATTCTCTGCAATTTTGGATTTTGATGTTCTGTTCTGTTCATATGTGGAAGCACCGATTTCTTGAGATCTTCGCCAATTCTGGGAATTTAGTTTGGTCGTTGGAGGATTTTCGATATTTTTATAAAGAAAAATGTCAATTTTTTTTTGTGATCGTTATATTCCCTTTTTTCAGGAAATGAACACTTTTTATAACCATTCAAATTTTTGTTTTTTCCCCTGTTTTGTTTATTCCTATCTCTTTGATGATTCTCTTGATTGCGATCTTATTGGTTCTTAAAGAGTTGACTTAATCTGAAAAAAAAAAATTGCAGAAATTTTGCAAATTGTAAAGATGGATGTAGCGGGTGGCTAAATCTTCTTCTCTAGCATGACCTTTAATGGTATGTCTTGTTCCTGCAATCTTGTACCTCTCTTTTTCTTGTTTTTTGGAATCTGTTGTTGACAAATCTTGTTTTGGTAGCTACGGAGATGTGTCTGAGAAGAAACAACATTAATCTAACAACAACCATAGATTCCAACATTTGTAAAAGCGAAGCCATTGGTATGGAATATGAATTAGATTGGGCTGGACATCATCATCATCATTCATCTACTTCAATAGTCTTCTTCTCAGCTACATTGTTTATTCCTTTATCTCTGAAAATCACTATACGTGACGGGTTTCACGAGATTCTTTAACAACGTTTTCATACAAACACACACACACAGAAAAATCTTTACTTTTTAGTTAGACATTCGAAAGATGCAAGCTTTCGTAAGTGGGAAGAAAAGGGTTGTAGCAAATCATCACGGCATGTGTTTCTCAAAAGGAAATCTTGATCTCGGTGGTTCACGGTTGTTCTCTGAGGATTTCCGAGAAGACCCTTTGATTCCGGGACTGTCCGATGACGTGGCGAAGCTGTGCTTGGCTCTTGTTCCGCGTGCGAGCTTCCCTTCCATGGGAAGAGTCTGCAAGAAATGGAGGTTTGTTGTCCAGAGCAAAGAGTTTATCACGGTGAGAAGACTCGCCGGTATGCTTGAGGAGTGGCTTTACGTCTTGACGATGAGTGGTGGTGGAGGGAAAGAGAGCCATTGGGAAGTCATGGACTGTTTGGGACATAAGCTATCATCTCTCCCACCGATGCCTGGTCCTGCGAAGACAGGGTTTAAGGTTGTTGTCGTTGATGGGAAACTTCTTGTGATTGCTGGTTGCTCTATGATCAACGGTTCTCATGTTGCATCTTCTGATGTTTATCAGTTTGACACTTGCCTCAACAGGTTCGTCACCATCTTTTGCAAACTTTGATCCAAGTTAAGTTTCTAATTCTGAACATCTTGTTTGATTCTTGAAATGGAAAATCAGTTGGAGCAGATTAGCTGACTTGAAGGTAGCGCGATTCGACTTTGCTTGTGCGGAAGTGAATGGGCTTGTTTATGTGGTGGGAGGTCACGGGGAAGACGGTGAGTCTCTGGCGAGTGCGGAGGTGTATGATCCAGAGATGGGAACATGGAGTTTCATAGAGTCTCTGAGGCGTCCGAGGTGGGGATGTTTCGCTAGCAGCTTCAATGGGAAGCTCTATGTGATGGGAGGAAGATCTAACTTCACAATTGGAAACTCAAAACTTGTTGACGTGTACAACACTCAATGCGGCTCCTGGTGTGGCAGCAAAAACGGTTTAACTGTAAGTATAAATGTTGTTGGTTTCTTGTTAGATAAGTAATGTTTTCTTTAGCTCGGTTTTGGAGTTAATTTGTGTGTGATTATTGATATGGATGTGTGTAGATGGTCACGGCTCATGTTGAAGTAGGGAAGAAGCTGTTCTGTATCGAATGGAAGAACCAGAGGAAGATGTCGGTGTTCGATGCGGATAAGGAGACCTGGGAAGTGGTGGCGCTTCCGCTGTCGGGAAGCTCGAGGGCTGGGTTTCAGTTTGGTAAGCTGAATGGGAAGCTTCTGCTGTTTTCTTCTCAGGAAGAAAGTGGTCACGGCACTTTACTGTATGATCCTGAAGCTGCACCAGGCAGGCAGTGGGTAACATCTGAGATAAAACTGTCTGGTTCGTGTGTTTGCAGCGTCACAATCACTGCCTGATTGATGATGATCTTAGTGATGTTACCATTGTTGTTGCATTTCTCCATTACTCCAAACCAAAGAGAGAGTTTGTCTCTCTTTTTAAGTTATGACATTGATTTCCAATACAGTTTGAATAAAGTGGAGACTGTTTTGTTTGAAAACTGCTTTGATTCTCCTTTATTCCTTTGTAACATATGATTGATTGATTGCGTTGAATTTGTTTTAACTTTTAAACGATGTTTGAGCTTAAACACTGCATCGTATTCTACTTGGATTCAGCCATGGAAGCATCTTTAGCAACAGTTGATCGTAATTTTAGGCATAACGTACACGATTCTGATACACATGTCGACCAAAAGTTAGATTTGTGACAGCATTTTCTCTATAACTAACCACCAAAACTGGCTCTAACTAACATGTGTTTTAAGAAGGGCTTTTTCAAAAAATAGGATACTCTTCGGACATGATCAACACGGTAAGTGCAGACCAGCCGGTGAAGAGACGTGTGCCTTTGCCTGTTCCCTTTTCTTGATCATATTGTTCCCAGATGTATCCTGTCTGATAATAGTTTCTAACCACGTTCCTGTAATTTTATGACATGTTTCAGGTTAGTGTATCACACAAGACCTTTATTGTGGATACCATATAAAAATGTTTACCTTATCAAATTGGTTCTTAGTTCTATGTAAATTGCTCTTGCCTTCTCGCTGTATGGTCCATCCACTGCAGGAAATTTGATCCAATGTAAACCGAAAGTATATGAAGTGTCTTGTAGCATATGATGTTTCTCTTCTTTTACCATGTGGAGGTTTAGAAAAGTACCTTTAGAGTAATGGTGCAGAGAAGAAAGAATCATGTAGTTCGTGTTCATCCAGATAGGACCTCTCCAGTATGGCGCATCATGCTCAGTGTTACGTTTCATATACATAGAACTGCATCCAAACAATGTTCTTTCTTATCGTGGAAGAACTAGAAGCATTTCAGAGTAAGTTTGTTCTTGTGGGCTCACCTGGTTTTGGCAAGCGAAACTAGTCCATAGTCACTCCACAAGATGCTCCTGTTTGAAATGAGATCAAGCTGTTTCTCAAGGATTGGAGATTCCTTTATCGACCAAAAACATGTGACGATTTAGATCAATAAGTCACTGGTCCATAAGGGTTTGACTAGCACAAAAAAACTCACAGGTGGGATGATTCTAGACATGAAGGGAAAGAAGCTGACGTAACCGACTTGAGGAACCAATGTTAGCTTCGGCTTTCCAAAAGTCTTCCGTACAAGCTGTCGAGATAGTTGACCATTTTCTTCAATTACCTCTTTCCATATCAACTTAACCTGTGGATCAATCGACACAACATGTGGTTTAACGAAAATGACAAAAATGACACTCAAGCTTATTAATTTATGAAGTTTCTCTTACTTTCTCTGTATGATTACCAAAGTCGAAGTAAGCCCCATGGTCCTCATCATAATGCATCTGCTCAAAAATTAACCGTGAATGAGAAGAAAGGATGGTAAGAAGAAAAATCAATGCGATACTTGTTTCATGTGTTTTATAATCAAGTTGTATAATAAATATCTATAAACTACAGCATCATAATTAATGGAAGCGAGAAAAATGCTGACCTCTGATAGAGAATATACCTGATTAAGAAGATCGAAATTTGAAAGCAGCTTGGCAGTTGCATTATAATCCTCCTGCAGGATCCAAGTCAGTAACATGTGAAGAAAAATATAAGGAAGAAGCCCCCTTTACTTTACACTTGTGCTAACCTTTGAAAATTTATCTTCTTTTCCTAAAAGCTCTGTGATGGAATGCATGCAATCTGCAGCGAGGTACATCCAGCATCTGAGATCAACGTGTCGCTCATCTTCACTTGGGTGCGAAGCTCGGGGATAATCATCCAGCCCGGAAGAAAGCGTCTGCAGGAGATATAAGACATTATATTTATCTCTGAAATTCTTTCAGTTCAACTGCCAAATCCGAAGATAAGCAACTGAACAAAGTAGCAATCCTACTAAAAAATCATCGTCATTCTGAGACATCTTGTCGCTAACAAGAAATAGCATTTTCATGAAAAACCAAAAATAGTACCTTAGGGTTAAGCTCTCGAGTTGTTGTGTTGTCTCTGCCATGCCAAAAGTAGCTTCCGCTCTCCTTGCCTGTTTAATCAAGTGCTTAGATACATAATATATGAACTAGACCATTTTATACCTATTAAGACTGTGATACCAATTAAAGACAAAAAACTTGTCACATCTAGTGATCAAGATTTACAACTTGTGATCCAACTGTGATTGGTTAACAATAATAACTTAAGATACTACAAACTCTAAAACACAGACCATGTAAATGTAGAACTGGATTTACACCAGAAAACAAGAGGATAACCATTGTTGTTACCTGTCTGGGAAGTATTAAACCACTGAAACCATGCATCTAGGCGTACAGAAGCCCGCTCAAGGAATGTCAAGATTTCATCCCTTTCTGATGCGATAAACTTTTCCATCCTTATACCATCGATTAGATCTGCAGAAAAAAAATTGTCACTAAACGGAAATATATTGATTTTGAATTGTTTTTCTAACTTTACATTTATAGGTTACATTTCACAATCCAGAAACTGAGTAGCAAGGTGAAAGCACTCGTATGATCTTGGGGACAAAGTTCTAAACATTTAACTGTAAGACCATAAATATTAGTAAAACAGGTAAAAGTACAACAAATTCTTACCACGTATCACCAAAAATAGTGTTGGTGGATTGCCATTACTCGGGTACTGAACTACAAACTCCTTTGGAACCTTACTGAAATAAAAGAAACCCTTAAAAACAATTACAGAAAGAAGTCAATAACCATGACTACCACGGTTAGTGAGACGTGAAAAATACCTCAGAGCTTCAGCACCCAAAATTTGCTCACGTGGAATCCATCCATCTTTGTTCAATAGGTCTAACCAGTGTCCAACGATATCCAAGGTTATACGAAAATCCCAGCGCCTGCTCAAAGCACACACAACACACTCCAAAGAATGATCAACCAGCGGGATGATTCTATAGGATTTAACTCTGTAAAATTATATTTTCTCAAAAGTACATGGCTTTTCAGAAAATCCTTTTAAGAAACAATCACAATAGCATCATATCAAAGAAACCTTCAACATAAGAATTATCAATAAGAACAAACCAGATCAACAATTGATGGAACCCTTCGTCCCACAAAAAGCCCCTAGGAAAAAAAGGCCGGCTTGGAACAGCGGTGTACAGCTCGGCTGGCCAATATAGCAAGAAATTATCCTGACTTCCAGACTGCAACAGAAGGTATTAATTGTGTGTTTCTGTAAGACGTCCAATCTAGTTTACAGATGTGAAGAAAATAAAAGAGGCAAAAAAATTGATATACAATAAGCAGGATGGAAATACTTGCCTGAGCGCTTTTAGGAACATAAATTTTGGATTGACCATAGAAGTAACCAATGCCACCAAGCATGTTTGCAATTGCGGTCTTGCCAACCCCCAATGTTTCTGAATCATGCTGGAACCACATGAAACTGTGATTGAGATTCTCATCTCTTTTATGAACAGCTAGACGCAAAATTATCAACATTATGTATGTTATGACTTATGACAACTAGGAGCCGACAACACATGCTCACCATTGAGAAGAAACAGAACTGTACATAAGCAGAGAGAAAATAACTAATCTTAATGGATGGAGATTCTGAAAGGTAAAGAATGAAATTGCTTAAGTCAATACTGCAAGTGTTCAGAATATCTGTTCTTGACTACATCCAGGGAATGGTTGTTAGTGGATACTAATTTACAACTACATCAAGATTATCCATTAACATGGGCAACTGAAGTCTGTACATTTTCTTTAAGAAAAAAATAGCAGCATACCTTTTCAGAAAGGTTGAAGCATTCCGTAAACTTTGCATCAAATTCTCTATGTTTCTTCTTAAGTAGATCAGAGAGTGGCAAACCTACATGGAATATATATGAAACTTAGCGAAAGTACAATTTCAGTAGACAGCATCAACAATATTAGTGATCGAATGAGCCTATGCTGTCAAAGAAAACAATTTTTATAATCGAAGCGCTACTGAATTGGCCCACATCACTAACATATAATTAGTAATCTCTAACGAAACTACAGTATAACATCCTTCTGCTTTTCCTAGGGTTGGAGGGACACTTAATAAGAAACACAAAAAACACACACAGAAACTAGGCATTAATTTCAGATTAGCGTTCTTCATCCGAGGAGCTATGAAACTCAAAAGGCAAATATTACAAGTTACATACAGAAACTAAGATGCAAAAAATTCAAACTCATCACTAATGATGCTTGGTATAACAGGAGAGGTAAGAAACCTGTGAGACTTGTTAAACGCTTTTCCACGTTTGAACTTTCTCCTTTGATCCCAGAGACGAAGGGAATATCTATTGTAAATGGAAGCCTCCCAGAAATCTGCATGACAAAAGATATGTTGACACTGGACACGGTGAACATATTGGTCATAGCCATATAAGTTAAGAACATTTGTTATACATATACAACAATATACACACATATATCTTCATAAAGACTGATTACTTGAAAGACGTAAATGTTGGAAGAATCCTCTGATGTGTCAGAGAGCTGAAGTCGTCCAAACTTCCTAGCCTGAAAATATACAAGCCAAGAGACATGTAAGCATTGTGGTCTTTATACAAAACAAAAAAATACGTTGGGCCCTTTCAAAAATGAGTTATGAGCTCGAAAATTAGCAGACCTGCAGATCGAGATTTCTCTGAACCAGATCAGACAGATTATATATGTGAGGCGTCTTGAAACCGGAATAATGTGTCTCAAGCTGATTCTGCAATTGAAGAACATTAAAGCGGTTACATCCAGAAGAGAATCAGTGGATTACTTACGAAACACGACAGAGAACGCCAAATCATCTACATATCCACTTCCAGTAGAGACAGCTACAAAAACCCTAAGATCTCTAAAGATCACTTCAAATCACACAGTACCTCTGATTTCAAGTGTATCTGCCAGTCTCCTACATCTTCATGTGAACCCGAAACCAGGAGAGAGTTCCCTTGAAAATCTAAAGCATCTTGGCCTAAATTTAGAACATTGCCACCTTCATCCGCTAAATAAAAGAAGAGATGAGCGGTTCTCTTTGCATCACCATTTGACCTATATATTAGTCCCAGCATGGTCAAAGAAAAAAAGAAACTTAGTCATTCTACTGTGCAACATGAATATCAATATCCAAATCAACAAAAGCAGAGCCATGAACAAAGAATATAGTACCCTTTGCCTTTTACATCAATCCGAACAGCCCAATCCCCTCCATAACCGTGGCCATCCCCGTTCGACTTGACAAAACTCGTCTCCAATATCATATCGTTTTCAACCAGCTCTTGCCGCCCAAAATCCCGCCCGTTGTGTTCTCTCCAGCCAAATGAGCTCAGATCATCAGAGTTTTCACAGAAATGCCGCATTGCATACATCCCGTCTTTGACACCAAGCCACATCAAGCCAGCTACCAGGGACTGTGGAGTTCTGCATGATCATTGTACAAACTTATTTGCTTGTACACATAATACGATAATTGTTAAACATTCCCAGATCAAATGAAAGAGACTTGAGCAACAAAGAGAAATTTTAATTGCCCGAAGTAGAGATTCTTCTTCATTCACAGTGGGAACACATACCTCGCGCGAACACCAAAGTAAACATGAGGACGATAAGTTCCCCAGTACAAGCTCTCCTTGTGCTCGCCTTGGAACTAAGTACATAAACAAAACGAATCTTCCAATTCAATTTCTCACAAGAACAACAACGAAAGAGAAAAGAGAAGAAGCATTCGATTCGATAATAAGATTCGTGTACCATAGACAAATCCATGAGTTTCGGAGCAGGAAAAGGAGTGATAACCCGAGGATTCTGCGATTCATCAAACAACCCCTGGCTAATCATCCGATTGATAACGAAGTAGATGACGAAGATCCCCAAAAGCATTAACCCAACCAAAATCTTAAGATTCCTCTTGAAAGCACCGATCGACGCAAGCTCCTTGCGTTTGCCTGGACGGATGATCGGAGAATGACGAAGCGAATCGCCCCTTTCGTCGGTGCCGGTAGATGATGATTTAATCCGACCACGCGCGCTCCGGCGGCTTGGTCCGTTCATGGTCGGAGTTTCAGAAGACGGTAATCAATCGGAGAAAATGCAATCCGGAACGCTCTTCCGATTGCTGTGATCACTCAAAGGCTGAAGCAGTGAAGTGTGAAGAAGGTAGGGAGGGTTGACTTTGACCAATCGTCTTTGGTCTTCGTTAGAGTATTGTAGCCGGTTTATGCAAACCGAGTAATTAAGATTAAGCTGAGTAGAACCTTCTACATGAATAAGAGACTTTTCAACAAGAACAGAAAAAATATTTTCGAAATTTCGAGATGGTCCCTCAATTTTCTCAGCAAATTTATACGCCCTCACATACCACATTTCAAATGTACCAATAACTTTTTTTTTGGGTGCACATTACATCCTTAAAGAAGCTTTCCATGCGTCCGGTTATAAGATACTTGTGGGCATTAGACTCTCCATCAACTGTGTTATCTAAACTCTAGACAACATTTTTCTTCTTGTTGCAGTGGACTTGAAATATAATTGGCATTTCAAAGTTTGCTTATATACAAGACTTTACACAACACAACACACAGAGATGTACATGCTCATAGTCATCGAACAAGATGCTGGTCAGTAGTTGTATCGTACACATAAGTGTTACCATCTATCTATACACTAGTACACACATATTCACACGTCCTTAACGAAACTACTCTTTGATCACAACCTAAAAAATTCAACTTGGGAGCTAATGATCGACCTTAATACCTCAAGGTCAGAACCACTCAGCCATGCATTTAGGGTAAAGCTCACTCTCAGCAGCAATGGAGGAGAGGCCACGAAGCTCTTTCTGAACTTTCCGTCTCTCGTAAAAGACTGAGCACGCAAGAGAAGTGCATTTCACTCCGCATTGCACCACCCAGTCTCCCCCACCACAGTGTCTGCATATCTGCAAACAAGATTCACTAAGCTCTCAAATTTAAGCACACACCATAATAATCTGAAACTAGTCTCCACAGTTCAGCAAAATATATTCTGCAACTACCATGAGATGAAACTGTCTGTTCAAACTCAAAGTGTGAGCAAGATTTAATGCAAATGCTCACGTCAGAAAGTGTAAAGGTTTTAATGAAGCGTGAAAGGTAAAGACTGTTAACGATACCACTATCTGTAATCAGTTTATATAAATGTTAGATTTTGGAGTACTTACCGCGGCTAGGTGTTGCATCTCTCTCTCCAATTTCGAAGTCTTCCAAACAATGGTTGCAGTAGCAGCACTTTCATTTTTCAGGCACCGGTTGCAAAGCTGAGCAGATCCCTGAACAACTTCTCCACACAAGAAACAATGTTTCGAGAGATAAAAAGAATCAATTCTAGCTTTGTGTGAGTTTTTAAAGTTTAAGGGACGTTGGCCAAGGGAGCTTCTGGTGGGACGGGGCATCTCCAAAAACCACTGGTTTAAGTCTGCACCCACGAGTCCAAAAACTCTTTGCAAAGCTGGGATAATTTGTTTGCTGATGTAGTATAAGTCATTCAACCGGTAGGGTGAATCAATGTCCAGAAGAACCAGTGGGTCCACCACCATATCAACGAGTCGGGCTCCTGGCTCCCCATGGATCACAACATAAGGCACTCTTTCAGCATAACGTGGCTCTGTCCGAGGGTCTGCTCTCATTGATTTGGTTGCCACAATAGCTGCTGGAGGAAGGGGTGAAGAGTCTCTTGTGCTATAAGTCCCCAATCGAACTTCTTTTGCAAAGATAAAATCTTGTAGAGACACTCTCCCTTGTAGTATCCGTTTCCACTGCCTATACAAGTATGACTTAACCTGCACAATGAAAAGAGAAAAGCAGATGTAAGCCACTGCAATTTGAGGTTATAATTTGAAAGGGAGCAAGAAAATCAAATTTGTACCTTAGAGATGTTCTTCGTTTCGAAGAAGAGTCTCAACGACTGCTCCATCGTTTTTGAAACAGCTGTGCAAGTGTCTCTTCGAACAGTTTCGATACCTTTTGCATCAAATGTAGGCTCGGTCTGATCAGGACTCTCATAACTGTACCCAACATACCGCTTCTTCGTAAGAAGGAAACAAGGGTGATAGACTTTCTCCATCTTTAGAGTGACTGGATGTGGATTCATTTCAGTTATTGCAGATGCAATCTCTTGTCCGATTACAAAAGCTTCTTTTACAGTTCGTCCTTTGAGGAGGACAAACATACTGCACAAGTAAATAAAATGCATGAGGCCAAACGGAAGAATTAAATGAAGAAACTGTGATATGCAAGCATACATGAAACCTAACATCACTTCATCCAGATGAGATATGGAAATTACCTATCAGTGTCGCCATATACAACTCTAGCATCCCATTTATCATTTGCTTTGACGAACGAAATAGCCTTCTCAAGTGTGCTACGACCACACTGGACAATACTATCTGCCAGCTCTGCACAAGGCATTCGACCACTGAAGCCCGCAGCAGTATATCCATAAGTCACATTTGCTATCAGCTTTAGAGCAAGCTGCCTCGCATTAAATATCTGAAAGAATACACCGAATACCATCACGATTACAAAGTTTAATTTAGAAAACTGCAGAAAACGTTCAAAGATGATACCAGACCCCAAAAATATTGGAACCAAAAACTTGGGCCACTCTCTCTTAGTCAAAATACTAGGTAAGGACTCTGATCAAGATAATCATACCCGATGAAGAACTGCTTCTGAAGGAGTCAACTTTTTCATTGCTTTTTTCACCATTATTCTTGTAGATAGAATTTCCTCTAGTAGCCTTGGTAATATTCCTCTGCGCACCTATATGTATTTAGAGGAGGTGACTGTTATGCTTAAGCTAATCAAGAATAGGATCCATCTACGCAGAAAAGAATGATGCTATTGGGAAAAAGATCATTATGATGGCTTTAGATTCAAGATTATAATTTGCTCAAGAAAAGCAATGCACATTACCTCTGGTGGCATGTACATCACACTGTTTGGGGTCTGCAGGATCTGATTTAAATCCTGAAGAACATTAGGGTCTAGAGAGTATGAGCTGACCCCAAGGGTGTTCATCTTCAAATGTGCAAGTTTTCCGACACATGTACAAAAGCACAGATTATATGCTATAATCATTGAAGGGTAAAGAGACTGAAAATCCAACACAATAACAGGATCGTCATAGAAGGCAGATTCTGGTTCCATTACAAGAGGTACACATTCCATAGCTGGCTGAGAAGCAACCTAAACGATCAGAAGATTTAGTCAGGGGAATGCTAATGAGTTAGAAGAATGTGAAAAGATGATGAAGATTAACTGCAAAGGAATATGTTATGTAAGCTATGATGAGGACAAAAAATCTATGGCGATAATTCTTTTAAAACGAGGCCAGATGACTCGTTGATAAATCCAAGAAACGTTAAAGGTAAGTCACTTGGAACTAGAGTATAAACGAACCTGTTGGTTTCCTGGAGAAATAGCAAGATAATTTTTTGTATGTGCTAATCTCAGAAGCATGGACTCCACTCTGTATTGGGAACCTCGGGAGAGAACAGAGAAAAAGTCGATGCCAAAAACACGAGCAAGTTCTGATGTACGATTAATCTGCAAAGAATTTATCAGTAGGATAAAAAACTTGCCTCACAATTCACTATATAAATCAGGTTGGAAATGTTACATACCAAGTCAAGTTGGCTCATTATCTCAAGGTTCAAATTTGCTCGACGAATCACATATTCTATGCATCGATATCTTGCACCAGCAGGACCACTTGAAAACCACTGTGTCAATACTTTATAGGGGATTGATGGAATCTTTTGCCTCAAGACAGCCTCTGCGACAGCTTCCATTGTGTACATGTTGAGTTTTACTTCCCCACGAATCAAACGCCACGCGTTGAGAACTATTCTACCTCCAACATGAACACCACTAGCATGTGTGCGGCCCCACTCATCTTCAATAACCACTTCTTGTACTTGAGCAACAGGATCAGCTACCAACGGATCTTGCAGCAGACTATTACCAAGATTTCTCTTATTTTCTGAATCATTTGTCTTGGTCGGAGATGGCGTCCGTGATATATTATCGAGAAATCTTATACCAAGCTGTGCAGCCCTTTCTGCTAGAAAACCAAGGGATCCACCCTGTATATCCCAGCCCACAAGAATATCTGGATCCCATCTACATAAAGTCTCAATAAAATGACTAAGCAGTTGCTTCTCTTCAACGAAGATAGACAACTTGCATCCAGATAGGCAATCAACATTTCTGTAGTGAGACAACAATAACAAGATCGAAAAAGCATATGAGAGTGAGAAAATGATCGAAGTTCATGGTAGCATTACAGATATAATAAAAGAACGCATACATCAGCTGCAAAGTTAATAAGAAACCAAAATAAGGGAGTCTGGTATTTTACCTCTGGTGCGTGCTATCTGGACTAAATAAAAGCACAAATACTTCAGCTGCAAAACTGTCGTCGTTCTGCACGACGAGAGCTATGACATTGACAGAATCAAATCGTGGATCAGGTCGCAGCTCCCCTCTAGACTCTGCATGAACCTGTAAGTTTATAGATATTGACATGTATCAACGAACCTTTTGCCAGAATTCATCATCTCAGACTAAGGATTCATTTTTACAACAGACGGCATTTTAGTAACAGCATTAACAAGATATAATAGTCATTTTCACTCGACTCTAAAAAAATTGTGCAACATCAATAATTTGTATACTAAGACAAGCTTTAGAAGCTAAACTCTTTAAGTCCAAGTATTATCAAGCATTGAGCAAATGATTACTCAACTAATTGCAAGTTATCACAATCATGAAGAGACATTCCATTGCTCGCTAAGAGGCTCGGGCCATTTTGCAGGGATTTTTTATACTAATTATATGTGTAGCTTCACAAAAAGGGGGTTTAAGTTAAAGCACCTCTATACTCAGCACAGTAAGCTGTTGCCCAGCCCCCATGCTCGCAGGATCTCGAAATCCAGTTTGACTTAAGGGAGTGGGCCTTGATTTCCCATCAGGACCTGAAAGCTGAGACATCTCTTGTGAAACACTGGTCTGCAAATTAAGGTTAACAAACTTTCCTTTCCTTTTCAGATCTATCTTAGATGCCGTATCTGAATTCACAAAAACATTCTGTTGCTGCTCCACGTGCTCGGAAACAGACACTACATTAGATGCGGAAGCAATATCACAATCAATATGATCTTCTGATTCAATCTCAAAGTCTCCTGGGCCTGGAAAAATTCAAAAGTTTAAAACAAAAATCATCAACTCCCCTTGCTTTTACAGAATCTAACACTTTGATGAATATACATCAGGCACAGTACCATCTTTTTACTGAAAAGGCTTTATGCAATGTATATTAAACCTTTGAGAAGATGTAAAATTGATTGATAAGGCAGTCCAGTGCCTTTCGGCTAACTTTACACAATACCTTTGTCAGTCGATATCCATTGTGAAACAGAATCCACGTTAGGGGGTGAAAGGGCAGGGGTCAGTAGGTAAAGCTTGGAGCCGTCGTTGAGATGATGCAAGGGAATACCAAGGGAAGCTCCTTGGAAGACGTTGTTCTTCTCCTCCTCGTTGGCTTCGGTGTCCTCCAAGGAGAAAAAAGGAATCTCCTTGGAAATCCCCTCTTCCAAGAGAACAAACAACAGAATGTCAGAAGTACTCTCAAGTCATTAACACATACGTAAAATAAATAGAGGGAAGCAATGCCAAGGAGAAGTTCTGCAAAAACTTAAGGTGACCTAACTTCAAGTTAATAAATTTATATTTCAATCTCATTTGCATTGATTGTAGAAGTAGCCGAAACTAGAACCAGAACAAGATGAGTAAAAAGGTACCACATCCATCATGCTGTTTGTCCCGGGCATTGTGAAATCGAGAATGTGAAGAATCTTGCAGTCCATCACGAAGGAAATCGAGAGAAGGAGGCTTCTTGCTTAGTGTTAGGCATAGTAATCTTTCTGTCTCAACAATTACATTCGCAGTTGGCTCTTGCTCATCCCCAGACTTTTGGACATTAAATCTATCAATCCCAACAAGTTTATTGCTACACACCAGTAATCCTGATTCCATAGTTGTTGATTCCTTGCTAAGTGGAACTGCATCAAGATTCCTCGAAACTTCATCACTTGTTTGATCTTCTGTCTCTTTAGCCAAACATCTATGAGGTTGAGAATTTCCAGCATCTATAGGAGATAAAGTTTGAGGAGCATTGCCAGAGTAACATTCACTGAATTCTGCAGAAAGAGCAGGACCTTGTTTCTTGGCCTCAGATCTCAAGGAAGCCGCACACTCCTTGTTCTTCCCGTGCAGAGAGTCTCTAATCTGTGGTAGAACTTTCCTAATCTTCGTATGTTGTGAAACAGGCGATTCTCCATGGCAGATCCGTTTCTTTCTCATCAAGTCCCGCAGCGAACATCCAGCCAAAACATTTTTGTCCTTCGTGTTACAAACATCTGCTTGATGTTTTGTGACTGGAACATTAAAAGAATCTTTCATCTCGTTCATAGGGTCAGAACTAATCTTTGCCAAACCAAGTTTACCACTAGCATTTGCACTGTCAAAGTCCTTTTGAAGGTTTTTTGTCGACGGAAAAGGCAAAGCTCCCCATACAGATTTGCTACGCTTGTTGCTCCTAGAGAAGCTCCTATTCTTATTCTCCACTACTTCACTCCTTCTGTATCTCTGGAATGAATTTTCGCTTGAGGCATTTGAAGTTGAGATATTTGGAACATCATCAGAGACTTCTGTGTCAAGAGATGGTTTGTCTGATGAAGTTATCGGGTTCTGGCTCTCAAGATTAGTATCTACTGCTCTTTTTGTCGAACTTCCAAAGTCTGGTAGATCCTCCTGAGAATCGAGAATGTCTTGACATTCCTTTTGGGATTGGCTCACATAATCTGTATTAGCCATTTCAAGAACCTTGTTAACGGACGCTTTAGGCAACAGAGGACTAAGGATTGTTTCCCGGAGAATTTCATCATCAGAGTTTATATCCTCTGCAGCCTGGGATGAGGCAAACCACTTAAAGAGACCCAATGCTTCAGCATCCTGTATTTCAGCAGGTGTATCATTTTCCATTGATGCTTCTCCACTTCTCTCATCAAGTGGAGAAAGCTCTGCTGATGCAGGGACCTCACTGCGTGTACCAACCATATCATTCAAAACCTGCAGATCCGTAGTTTCAGGTTTGGCACACATATCTGAACCAGCTGAAGATACTGCAGTTGGCTTTATCTCAGACGGAGACAATCCAACTTCGTGATGCATTTCTTTTAGCAAACTCCCAAGCCCAACATAATCTGACATTGTCTTCAGCACATCCGCTGCAGAGGGTTTGCCAGGATCAGGAGGTATCGGTGCGTCATTTACGCCAGTCCTTTCATACTCCTCCTGACACAACATTGACGAGTTTAGCTAAGGAATTAGGGAAGACCAACTAAATAACATCAAATTATAAAGGTAAGAAAGTTAGGATGAACCTCCCAAATTGCCACAAGCGACTGGACCATTTTAGTATCAGATTTGGCTTGTGAGAGAGAGTTGTACATTTTTAACTGTTGATTGAGAATATCTACAAGAGAAGAAGCTAGTTCAAAGATCCGTTCATATATGTAACAAAAAACAATTGTATTTCGTTTCAGAAAAATTACCGTTAATAGTTGCATCTCCCTCAAGTTCACAGAGACTCTGACGTCTGTAATGGTTGTTATGCTGGCTCTGGCTCAACGTTGTATCAGATTCTTCAGAGAGATTCCACATCCATTGACCTGGGATTGTTGACAAGGTCCAAACAGGGAAACTGACGCTTGCAGAAGCACTTGAATCTGCCTGCTACATTGATTCAGTATTGCGAAAGATAGAAACTATCAAACAATATGTTGCCAAGCTTCAAGTATCAGAATATCTACCTTTGTGCTAGCCACTTCGTCAATCCCTTTTCCCACACAATCATCCATATCAAATCTCCTTGGACGGAAATGGCGAGGCACAGGGCTACGGAACTTCATCTTTGATATATGGACATGACCCATTCCATACAAATTATAGTCCACCTATCGAAGAGAATCAAAGAAACTTCAATAGTGGACTTCACGCACCAGTTCTAAGCTCTCGAAAGTACCTATTGTATTATCAATCTCGAAGTTACGTTCATATGTGAAAATTGCTAAACTAGACAGAATACCTAGCCGCTAAACGATTTCTTGCATAACAAAGAAAAATTACCAGAAACTGGAGGAGAAAAGGAATATGAGACTCGTAAGGCTGCAAACTTTTACCAAGAACAGCACCTTCCTAGAGACAGGGAGAGAAACAAAAAACGCTCATTACAAAAGGCATCTGCAAATGGTCATCAGTATACTATTTTCACCGCAGTCTATGCATCATACATAAAGTAAAGAATAACAAAAGACTAGAATCATAAAGATCTTATCATACCAGAAGAAGACTGGCAGCACGAGCCACATCGTGTGGATGGTAGCTATTTTACTGTCAAGGTGAACAAGTAATAAACTACCTAAGAAAAGGTAGTACTGCAGTAAAAGAAAAGGATACAGATAAATCTTCACAAATGCCTCCTCCGTTGAGTGGTACCCATAAAACTTCTTTGCTCTAACAATCTCACAATCATGGACATGTTGCCTTTTCGAAGCAGCGTTTCCCTTATGCTACAAGTCCATATCAAGTATCATCAGTGACGAATATTGATTGAGACACATCTATGTGAACAAACACAGATACATAAACGCAGCTCATACCTTTAGAGCCTTCTCCAACTCAAGGGACAAAGCAGCTATATTTCCATCAACTGAGTCAAAAATCAAACAAAGAAAACATGGAAAAAAAAAATGAAAATTGGTGCTTGAAACCGCTGTACATTTCTCGCTAAGAGCAGCTTCATACCTCCGTTATGATGATCAAGTGGAATATCCGAGCATGGAATATAGAGATATGGTAAAGCCTGCAAGAGAAACATATAGTCCACAAAAATAAGTATCAGTCCAAACAATTTGTTCCTAAACAAAGAAAGTAAACGTAACAAATCTTACACGATGAATGTGCAAGCAAGTCTTCTGACCAGCAGGTGTGGAGCCATATATCCTTATAACAGGCACTTCTTTTACCTCTCCACCTTAACATGCAACCAACAAAAATCAAGTTAACAAAATTAGCCCTTTATCTAGTAGAAGACTAATCTGAACGAAAATGGAGCACTATGCTTTCATTTCTATAAAATTCAGTCAAAAATTTCTCAAATCAAGCAATCAAAGAAGTATAGTATCTAGTGAACAGTTGGATTCAACAAGAGGAAGCTTTTTTACCTTGGAAGGTACTGTAGCAAATATCATATCCAGGGATCGGAGAAGCCATGTAATAGTCGATCGAAACAATCCGCAAGCTGAAAGCATCGGAACCCGACTGAGAATCAGCCATGGCTATTGCCTCTATGAGTTTGACCGGAACCCCGAAATTATGATTCCCGCCGGTGGATTTGCTCTGGAGGGCTGGACAAAATCCGGAAACCGGAAAATCAAACTGACAAATTCAGTTTTGAAAATCTTTAAACCAAACGGTTTTTTAATTCGGTTTATTTTTTCCCGTTCTCTTTAATTATTGGGCCGGATACATTAGTGGGTCGGTCCAAGTTATATAGGAGCCCAAAGAGTAATTTAATGGACGATGACTTGTTGTGGAGCAGCTTCTTGAGTTTTCTCCGATGTCATTTACGGTTTACCGGCGATCGCCGATCGGTAATTTCCTTTGACACAGGCGGTTTCCGAGGAGTCCACAAATCTTTCTTCCAGTGAAAGAGAACTTTACACTCCACGAGCTCGATGATATTTATTATCCCGTGTAAGACAACTCCTTCTGAATAATTATTTTACCGACTAAACTTTGTTTTATAAATGGAGTATGTTGACAAAACTTTATACGTGAATATTTGTGTATTTTTTTTTTGTAAACTAGGTTACTCTTTTTTTTTGGCTTTGTCTTATAATTCTACACAATCGTGAATCCTGTGTATGTAAATAAACTTGTAGTTAAATTCAGACGTTGGTTATATCTTCCAAAAGCTCACATTCTTCATATAGGTCTATATGGTAAAAGAAAGTAAATTAAAGCAACGTAAACTTGTAGTATAAACTGTAAGCTCACTTGTAGTTAAATGAACTATATGGTTCATACGTATGATAAATCAATTAAGCAACTTCCTGAATGGAATTCCAATTTTAGATCCCAATTGAATTAAATACCAACCTCATACGACTTTCCAAGATATCAAAGACGTTAAACCAAACATCATCTATATACTTCTCTTTTTAATTTAATCAATTCCAGTTCTGGTATATGAGTTTTTTGTTCGATGGAAAATGCACCATAACAGGAAAATATAAGGAAAACATAAGCAAAACATAAGTAAATATAAGAAAAAATATAAACATTATTCAATTTGCTTGGCATATGTGTTATGTACCCTAATTACTAAATTTATAGGGTTTATTTTAAAAAATATCTTATTAATGTTTTGTAGCTTGAAAATTATTAGTACTAGTGATCAGTGGCGGACGTACGTTATAAGATCCTGCCACATTGAATCGTTGTGCCACATGACCTTTTCATTTACAAGAGAATTAATCGTTGGGCTGAAGAACAACTTTTTTGTCTTTAAGTAATTTAGATCAAACTAAATCTTCAGCCTAATCGAAAACAAAAGATAGTGTGGACCAAAATTTTATTAATCCACCAACTTTCATAAAAACTCGAGTTTATTTTCCTAATGGTAGTATATATTACCTAACTTTTTTTGTTAAAAATATATATTATATTTATATTACCTAACTGTGTCTATAGTTTTCTAATTTACGTGATCTTTGTGAGAACAATCAAGTTTTCAGTTACTTTGATCATGTATTATCATTACTAATTTTTTACATATTTGATTTCAATAGATTGTTCTCATCGTTTGCTTTTTATTAGTTAGCAAATGAAAAAATTGTGTCAAGACTAATTAAATTTCTTGATCCGCTACCTAGCCTCTTTTTAATACATAGAGGATTTTTGATAACTTACTCATTCATATGTGATTAGACATTTTTAATCATACTTGTGATTCAAATTGCAATGTTTCCATGAACGGCATTGATTGGCCGTTAGGTGCCAATCATCTTCTAAATCCAAGCCTATACATATGTAGAATGTTTTTTTTCTTCTATCATGTAAAATATGACTATGAGTGTCATTTTGCAGACACTTCTATAGTTCTATTTACTAATTAACTTTGCGACATTTCTATATATAAGTAAAAGTGTAAAAATCATTTAACTGAATTTTCATTACAAATAATTAATTATTCAACAAAAAACAGGTCGACAACTGATCCCTAGACTCTGGAGCGACTTATGGGCATCTCGTGTAAGAACTAATCGAAGAGATATATAAAAAAAAAAATGGAATACAAAAAAAGAAAAAAGAATATGGTAATAATTGAATCAGATTTTGTCAATGTTCTCGGAGACATTCTTCATACGTGGACGAACTTCAGGGTCACCTTCAGTACAAGCAAGAGCGAGATGAAAAACAGACAAGACTTGTTGCTTAGCCTGAACTTCTTGAAGCAACATCGGATCAACCATGTCCGACAACGGAGTCTCTTCCTCAAACCCTTTCCTCACCCACCTCACCAAATCCGGCACCTCAACAACCACCGTTGACGACGAGGACGAGCTAATCGGAGACGAATCCGGCGATTTCCCGGTAAGAAGCTCCATGAGCACGACACCAAACGAGTACACGTCCCATTTCTGAGTGGGTCTGCTTCCAGGGAGACGAGCCTCGGGAGCTTTGTATCCGCTAGATCTATCGGAGGGTTTAACGGAAGCGTAAGGGAGAACCCCGCCTAAGAAACCGCCTCCGGCAACAGAGGAGGAGGATGGTTCGTTGGAAGAGGAGGAAGCCGCGGTGATGGTGATGAGACGTGTGAGACCGAAGTCGGAGATGTAAGGAGTGAAGGAAGAGTCGACAAGGATGTTGGATGGTTTCACATCGCCGTGTACTAACTTTCTTGGACTACACTCGTGTAGATACGCTAGTCCACGTGCCGCTCCTTTTGCGATCTTTAATCTCGTTGACCATGTTAGGCTCGGTGATGGTTGACCATTCCTTCCTATTAATTAATTAATAAAATTAAAAAAAATAATAATAATGAGAAAAAGACAGGTCAACTAGAGTATCCACAGAGGTTGTGTATATGTAGAATCATTACTACGTAGCCTGTAAGTCATCTTTCTCCTACTCCAATACATATCTCTCATCATTGTATGTCACTCTCTTTTCTTTTTACTAATTACTTCTACTCCACGACTCCACCACACTAAAACTCTAAAAGTCATAATCTTTTTGGTTAATCTTTAAATTGTTACTCATCTAAACTACTTTAACTAAAGATGCCTAAAAGTGAGACAGATCTAAAAAGACAGCTAGTTGATATTTGTCTCAATAGAAAATATTGCAGTGTCTGTACCAAAAAAAGAAAAAAATATTAGAGTGTGTTACTAAGCTTAAAGTAGATGTGATCTTCACCACTGATTTTGACCCAACTAACTCTATGTCACATCTAACCTCAACCTGACGTCAACATACAGAGGCGTTGACAAAGTCAACCTAAATTTTTAACTTTTATATGGTCAATTTTATGTAAATTAAATTCGATGTAAGTAAAGTTTTTTTTTACCTCGGAGAGCATCAGCTAAGCTACCATTATTGACGAAGTCACTGATCAACAGCTTCTCATCAGGAGCCCAATAATAAGCTCTTAGCTTCACCACATTAGGATGTTTCACCTTCCCCATCGCTTGAACCTCAGCCACAAACTCCTTATACCTCTGTTCTCCTCCTTCCCCAAGTCGCCGTACAGCCACCGGAACTCCATTTCCGAGCACGACTTTGTAAACTATCCCCAACCCACTCTTCCCCAAAACATAGGCAGAAGCTCTCAGAAGCTCGTCTAGCTCGAACGAGAAGCCTTTATCGATCGCTACAAGCTCTCCTTCTCCTTTCCCCTCTCCTCTCCCGTTACCATCTTCACCTTCCGAGTCGTCTTCTTTCGGGAATCCAGAAACGCAGCAGCAGGATTTGCCTTTCTCCGAACCACCACCACCACCGAGTTTCTCGTTCCCCGTGCAGCTACATCCTCCGTCTGCGTCTTTTTTCTTCCAGTACAAGTAAACTATCACGAGCCCGATTAGGGCTACACTCGCGGCGTCCGCGACGGAGATCAGCACGATTAGCCCCGTGCTTAGCCCTTTAGCGGAATCCATGCGTTTCCCCGGCGGTTTTTTATTTTCCGGCGAGTTTTGGTCGGCGTCTTTGCAGGATTTCTGGAGAGGGAATCCGCAGAGTTTCGGGTTGTTGAGGAATGCGGTTGGTCCCTGGTTCGAGAAGGACCCGGTTTGAGGGATTTCCCCGGTTAGATTGTTGTTTCTGAGATCGAGAGAGACGGTGACCGGTAAATTTCCGAGGGATTTAGGGATTTCGCCGGTTAAGTGGTTGAAGGAGAGATTGAGAGTACCGGAGAGGGATTTGAGCTCGCCGAGATCTCTAGGGATCGAGCCGGTGAATTCGTTTGAAGAGAGATCGAGCTGAGCTAGATTCTCCAGCTCCGGCCAGATTTCTCCCGGAATCTCGCCGGAGAATTTGTTAGCGGCGAGGATCAGTCGCTGGAGCTGTTTACAGTTGTTGAGATCCGGAGAGAGAGCTCCGGAGAGCGAATTTCCGGACAAATCGAGGTTCTGGAGCCTCGGGAGGGTACAGATCGACGGCGGCAGAGTGCCGGAGAGATTGTTTCGGTATAGGTAGAGACTGTGAAGCGACGTCGCGTTGAAGAGCTGAGTCGGGATCGAACCTGAGAGCTCGTTGTCGTGGAGGTTGAGACGGCGGAGGTAGACGAGCGAGCCTAGCTCCGACGGGATGTAACCGCGGAGTTGCTTTACGGCGAGTGAGATTCCGACGACGCGGGGAGTGGAGGAGTCGGAGGTGTTCATACAAGAGACGCCGGACCAGCGGCAAGGATCGGAATCGTTCTCGTTCCAGTCGGAGAAAGCGGAGGAGGAAGAGGCGGTGGAGGATTGCTCGACGGCGGATTTGAGAGAGAGTAAGGCGAGACCATCGGGAGAGAGAGCGAGAGAAGGAGAAGAATTTATGAGATGAAGAAGAAGGTGAAGAAGAAGAGAGAGGAGGATCATTTCTCTGCGTATTTTTGGAATTTTCTGGCTGTTTGTTTTTGTTGTTACTCTCTCGCAGAGTTAAGACGGATGGTTGAAGGAAGGTGACGACGAGAGAATGAGAGAGAATGGTAGGTCGTCGAAAGGGTATTTATTTATGTTAGTTATAACTTTTTTTATCATATTGTAATTAATTTAATTCGCAATTTCAACAACATTGTATCAATTTCATATCAATTATTTAAGGGAATACAGTTGAGTTCTTTCTTAAAACAAATATTTTTCAAGACGAAAACTTACATACTACTACTTGTTTCTGCTTTGTAATCTTTTATTGTTGCCATTTTCATGATTATTAATTTATTATTTATCAAATCGGTAAATTTCTTATCATTATGGTTACTAACCAAACCCAATATATGAACGATTTCATCATTTTCTACTGACTATTAGCATTGTGACTTTAATTAGACTCTGAAAATAGTGTGATATGTAGAGTTAATTGCCACTAATTTTCCTGATTATATTATAAAACTTTGAAAGTGGTCCTCACAAGTCACAAACAAGAATTACTATACTTGGTAAGGATCCTAAAGAGTAGATTAGGGTAATAAACAGAGGGATTAAGAAATGAAGGAGGTACGGAAACATAATCGTATTATTAGTACATCTCCTTGGGAACTGTTACAGTCCCTCAGACCCTCACTTAGCCGCCAAACCAAAATTACGTGCCTTCGACACGTGCTTGTAGTCTCTGACTCTCTCATCAACGTCTCAAATATGAAATATCATAGGACATTTTTCTTTTAATACTTGAGTAATATATGAACTTTTTTCCTTATGATAAAGGTGTATTAATAGAAATTTGTTTCTTATTATTTCAACTTTGCAACTAACTAAATGCGTTTTTATCCAACCGATTTTCCGGTAGTCTAAATTATATTATTTGGGCTGCGTTGTAAATTTGTAATGCCACCCCTTACAATCATTAAAACATGCTTAGAAGCAAATGAAAGCATGAAATCTTTGAGATTATCTTATTTTAAGTTAATCATGAAATACAACTTAGAAATTTAGATTGAATCATTTGATTCATTTTAAAATTGAATTATTAGATACTTTTAATAAAAATAACATTCAGATGCATCAATTCAGTATAATATATACTATTTTAATACGTATTGTATTATGTATGTAATATGTATAGTACATCTGTACATGAACATCATACATGTTTCTGTCTTGTAGTTGTTCAATTTATATGGACCAACAAACTACCCTCACGTGCTACCATACATATATTGTCTCGGTAAGGCGTGAGCATCCGAAAAATCATATAGATCATAAAGAATAACGATCGATGATATGGATTTCTAGGTATATAACCGTATAATGATGATTTGGATTTTATGTATAATATTTTGTACACCAAGATTAATTATTAATGATGAGATCAGCATATTGGACGAAGATGATGCACTCATTGATTCCACCATTTGGATGAGTTTCTCTCAAGGAACCGTAATCCTTTTGCTTTGCACCCAAGTCATATTATACTTTATCGTTAGGTCTGTTTTGTATTATATATTTTTGTTCCCATATCATCTTTTGCACCCAAGTAGACCCTATTCTATCAGTAGCTAAACTTAGGAGGGCGTGTGTAGAGTTTTACATAAATAAATCAATAACATACTAGTGTGTATATATAACTTGTTTCATATATATAGACTACGTGGATCGGTTACAATTGATGAAGCTGATAGGCATGATGATGTTGAAAGTATAATGATGATGATGACTTGAATTCATGGTGTAATTATGGTTATATGATAATGATAACATGATATACATTTTCATCATATATAAAAGTGCGAGATTCTTTGGTTAACAACAACAAAAGCAATGTCATTCGATCATCCCACAATTCATGGTTAACAAAGGCAACACATATCCGACTAGAAAAGTAGTATACAGAAATATATTTGGGAAGAATTTCATTAGGACATACAAGAAATCCCTCCAAAACAAAGAGAAAAGCTGATGATGATAGTTTCATGTTGATATATATGTCTATGGCATGATGTTGATAATGTTAGATGATGCTACTTATTTATTTCAATCATTAATTTGAATAATTTATTTTTGTCAGGAAATTATCCTATACTATAAAAGTTGGCCAACTCTCTCCAGCTGACTGACACGTCAGCACTGGAGAGAATGCCACATGGCAGTGTCTAAATCGTCCAATAATCGACAAAGCTCGAGCGCCGCCAATACATCTATCCGCCTTCTCCTCCTCCGTTTCTCTCAATCTTTAATTTCTTTGTAACCCCTAATTTAGATTCAAATTTCTCTTCAATGCCTTTAAAATCGAAGAACAACTCCACCGTCTCTGACAACGTAAGCAACGTACGTTGTTCCAGAACATTTGCTTTCCATGTCTTTGTCCTGTGATCTATCAAGTGGTATACTAGCAAATATGGGTATTTGAAGCCCCCTTTACCCACTAATTGTCACGGCGGAGTTACCGGAAGGAATTTCACTCACCATGACTAGTTCGACGCCGAGTCGCAGTGCTCCTCCTCCGACCTCCTCCGACTCGGAATCTCAGGTTCCTCTCCTTTTCCTGCTCAGCTCCGCTTTCAGATTTTTCTTCGTTTTTTCTTATGCTCCTCCAACCACACATCAGATTGCAGTCATCGCACCTCCTCCACATGGTACTCCGGCACCGCCCCCGCCGCGTCTAGTTCGTGCACCTTGTGCTTATAATTCCCCTCGGCGTCCAGGGGTTCGTTTCGGAGCTCCACATGACATTTCGGCGCCTAGAGCTGATTCTCCCGACTCTTGAGGTTCTCGCTGCTCTTTCTCCGCTAATTGTTTTCACTAAATCCTCCTGATCACTAAATCCTCCTGGCGCCTCTTAACTATGATAATTGCAAACCTAGACTAATCATCCTCCTCTCCAGATCGGAGGTCGAGGTGCGCCGCCTCCTTCCTCGCCGCCTAATCCAACAGATTCTCTGGTTTCGATTTCTTCTGCTCTTCTCAGCCGCGCCTCTTAACTAACATGGTTGCCTAATCCTCCTCATTCTCTCCAGATCGGAGATAATTCTCCAGATTCTCACTCTAGATTTAAATGGTGAATGTATGTATATATTCAGAAGGAGTACTTAGCATTCGATTCAGTTTTTTAGTTTGAATGGAAATATTAACTTTAAACTAAAATGTAATTTCTCCCGCCTTTTTCAATAAATGAGATTATAGATTTTTTTTATTTTTTATTTATTTACGAAACTGAAGAATTTTGCCTCTCAGAAAGCTAAACCCTCATAGCCTCTTTTCTTTGCTCCGTTGGTGCTTAGGGTTCAAGGTTCTTTTAGATTTCAATTTTTTTGGCGTACTAAATTTGCACTTTTTCTTAGCTCAGTTGCCGCTTAAGAACTAGTTTTGCTAAAAAAATGACCAAAAATTAGATAAACAGCAATTGGATAAAAATAATTAAGTAAATGATAATAATAACAAAAAAATTTAGCTCTTTTTCATAGGTCTTGGAATGTTGGTGTCACTTGTTCTATGTAAAAGTTTTAATTTTTCTATCATATCATTGTCTCTCTCTTCTTCTTCTTACTGTACACCAATTCCATAATAGAATTTTGTCAATGTTGCAGCTGTGAACGCCAATAACTTGCTAAGATCTGCATACACTCACTTTCATTTCCAAATTCGAAAACCGGACCGCCCTTTCCAGAAAGCTTCTCCTCTCCCCCGGTACTTCATAGACCCTTTTTGGCTTCACATATATTATGATCATTGATCAATCTCTGTTTCTATGTTTTACAAACCCTAAAGAACATTTCTGATAGTTTTCATCACATCTCCTTACATTCACTTGGTCTTGGACAAGTGGACAGACACTCTCCTTTCGGTATGCTAATAGATTCTCTTACACTCTATCTGTTTCTTCAGTCTATTGTTTCTGTTTTTAGATAAAAATATAACAAATTTGGTATTTTCCCACAAGTTTGTATGCAGATCTTAGCAAATGAGAAACAATTTCACCAAACCAGTGTCTTGGTTAACCACTTGTAAGCCGATTTGTTTACCGGGTTTTGTTACCAATATGAAGAAAGAGGGATCATATACTAGTTATGAGTCATTGTTCAGATTTTCTAGTGTTATTAATCACTGTGTAAAAAAATTACTTGGAGGAGATACTTAAGAGTTTTATTATTTTAGTGATAAACGAAATTAAACAAAACTTCATAGTACAAGACAGTAGTGTCCAAACCAAAGCTTACAAAATCTCTAGAATCCTCTCTTATTCTTGTTTTAATGGATATGAAACATATGAAGATAGAGGAAGAAAAACTAAAAACATGGAATTTAGGAAGAGCTAAAAACGTTCTAGGTCCGAATCAAAGACTCCATGTTGATTCATAGACGAAAATGTGAAGTTTGGAGTCGAAGGTTGAGGATACTCAACTCTTTTTGATTGAAACGAGTAATCATAACCGTTCATTTGTTGAGGCGAGCCATCGTCGAACCAGGGAGAGGTCGTAGTAGTAGTGGTCATGACCGGTTCAAGACCATTGGAATATGGCATAGGAACTTGAGGTTGAGATTCACACTCATCAAATGGTTGTTGGAATTGATTACCATTGGAAGATTCTGATGACGAGTCTTCAATCAAGTTTTGAAGATAACGCATATACAACGAGACGTGTGGATCATCTTGAACCGGTGTGGCATTGGTAGGAACCGATGATGTCTGGTTTATTGGCTCTGGTACAATCTTCTGACGCTTTGGAATGTTTTGAGGTAAACGCTCACATGGTTGATGATGATGATGATTACCCGTTAGTTGTTGGACAAAGCTTTTGAAGTCGTCCTTGTCTACGATGTACACTTGCGGTTGCGGCGGCGGGTGGAGTATGGCGTTTGCGTTACCGTTTAGCGGGTGGAAAATGCTCCTTCGAATGTTCTTGCGAGTGGAATTTACTCTCGAGTAATCATCATTCGGTGGCCGCTGATCCATCTTTTAACAGCAAGCTAGAGAGCTTCAAGAAATGATATGAATCTCAAGTTTATGACAAAGAAGAACTTTACACACCCACACAGTGTAAATATAGATATACAATATTCTTTTTCTAATTTTGGATAGAGAAATATATAGGATATTCCTTTATCGTACATCGTAATTGTTATTATCTTCCTGATTTTATTTTCCTTTAGTTCTTGATTTGTTTCTGTATGAAAGATGCATTCAACTTTAATAGAAAATATGTTTTCCTTTTCTGTTTTCTTCTCGTTTTGCTTTATTTTCCCTTAAAAATTAGAAGATGTGTATCTTAGTTAGATAGATGTTACCATTTACTGTATACTGTATTCCTTTTTTTTTAAATGAAAGATATTTTAATTAAAAATTAGAATTTAATCCGCACAATGTGCGGGGTAAAGTTTTTTTTAGAATAAACGCATTATTGCAATTTGTGTCTAGAGTTCTGAAGGTTTATGGTTTAATACACATTACTAGAGTACTCGCACGTTTGTACGGTGTGATATTGTGGTTTTGTGTAGAAAATTTAAACCCTAAATTCAAATCCGACCAAAAAATCCTAATCAAAAAATTTAAAAACCCAAACTTTTTTAATGTCTAAACCCAAAAATCCGAAATAAAAAAAATCACGAAAACCCTGAACTGAACAAAAAAAATCTGAAAACTTTTTCACATGGAACCCGATCCAAATACCCTGATCAAAATTTTAAAATATTCAAACTTTTTTAATATATCTAAACCCGAAAACCTGAAATGTAAACAACTTTTTTCCATTTATTCTTCTATCCAAATAGTTTTTTTCTCTTATTCTTGTATCCAAACATTACAATGTACTAAATTGACCATAATTAAATCTGTTGCCAAACACTTTCTCTTCATAATTAGATTGGTTTTTTGGTTATAAATTTTCATGTACTTCTCAATTATTAATATAAAGATAATTCGCATTTTTAAGAACAGCATGCTTAAATTTTGTGTTTACGTAGTAAAAATGTTTGCCATATTACTTTGTGACAAAGATGGTTATAATGGGTTTTATAAAGTAAAAAAAAAAACACTTGAATTATCGAAACAAAGTTTAAACCAATACAATCTTCCTAATGTAAAAAAAGAAGTCTTGAATTTTAAAACAGTAAATACAAATGAGGTAGAAAATGAACATGAGACATAGAGTAATACGAGTCTTTAGTCTTTTGTCTAGTACACCTCTTTGAATTCAGGTAATGAGATGATGGCTGAAGAAGTGTGCTTCAGCAGTATCAGCTACACCTTGCCCCATAGAAGCGATAGTTAGATGACATTTTGGTATGTTGATAAGTGATCAAAAACCTGTTGGAATCATAAACAAATATTGTTTAGAAATTCAACGATTACTATATTTAACTTTTTCGAAATCAAAAATACTTACTTGTGCTTCAATTCCTGAGCCTCGGGAAATTGTGGATCAAACTCAAATCGAAATATCCCACCTCCATCAACAACATGATTCCATCCTAATAATCAAATAAAATTAAATTAACAGAATACGAAAAACAATAAATAGATGAGCATTTGATATAGAAAATGTTATATTGATCACACCTTTGCTCGACAAAACTCTCCAATCCGTTAATTCGCAGACTACGACAGCATTTCGATTTTCCCCCACATCTCACTAAATTCATTAGCTAGTGCTTCACGTGCTGCACATTCTATTTCACGGTTCCTGTGTATTATGTTATATCATCAAAACTTCCACCAACATATGTGATAAATAAAAATGAAAAGTTTATGCTTAGTACACTTACTGAAAATCACGTATTTTGAAATGAATCTTGCATATTCTTTTGTTCCTTCCTTCATACTTGTCATCTTTAACGGTGTGAAGAGCTCCAACATGAGAGATTACACCTAACAAATCTATAGTACATATAGTATCTTGTTAGTTTATTAAGCAATTTTCAGAAACAGGATATATCTATTCTACATAAATAAGAGAAAATACAAACTATTACCAATAGGAAATGAAAAATCGACACTCCTATAAACCACGAAGTCGAAACAACAGTGTTTGATTACGTGACTCGATGACCTCCTTGCAATTTTCTGGATCTCAGTGTTAGAATCCATGATGATGCACCATTTATTTTTTGTTGATCGGTTTGCAACCGGAGCATTAACAACACCGAATTTGGAGAGGCTATACCATTCTCCTTCCTGAAGCTCGTAATCAAACATTCCAACATAGTCATTCTTTGTTACAGACGCTTGTATCTTGGTTCCCTAAATGAGAAATAATAAAAAGACATAGAAAAAAATATAAATCATCGTGTATAAATAATGGCAGCAAAAATGAAATCTAACATTTGCCAATTACTCAGATAACTTACCGCTTCATCGACGACAATAACATCTAAGCCTTCGCCATCCCTAACACCAACTTTCTTCCATTTCTTTAGGACCATGATTCTTATGATCATGTTCGTAAGCCATGAACTCAAATTCGCAACCATAGCGTAAGAAGCCATATGAGTTATCTGTGAATTAATGTTTTTGTAGTTCAGTTTTGCAAATGGAAGAGATAAAATCGAAAGGCGTGTTATGAAAATAACAAAATTATTTATTTTAATTTTGTATGGAAAAATTATATTCTTATCTGCTGATGAAAATTTCTATTTTTTCTTCAATTTATATGGTATAGATTTTTCTATTATTATCTTAGATAGGTATAAGTCAAGTCAGATATTTTTTCAATGAAAAAAGGAAAAGTGCTTATAATGATATATATACAAAAAAAAATTGTATGAAAATTTTACATTCTTATTGACGAGATATTATCTTTTTTTCTTCTAATTTATTTCTCTTTGTATAATTTTTTCCATTATTTTCCTAGATAAGTACAATTATGTTTCCGTGAAAGTTTAACTGATTCAGGGCCTGACTGGTTTAACCGTTACGGTTGTGGTTACGGGTCTGGCAGTTTGCGGAAGAGGGCAGTTGTGGTTAATATATAGTGTTATTAAGCGGTCTACCAATAAAGCGGTTGAAAACTGGTGCGTTTGCGAATAATGATAACCGATTAACATGCGAGTACAATAGTGGCTAAACAATATAAATATTTTATAATTATAAGACATCAAAACTATACAATTTTAATCATTTAAAAATACCTAGTTCAAAAAAATTATTTGTATAAATATATATATAGATATATTTATTTATTTTTCTATTTTCTCTAATTTCGATAAAGTTGTAATTTCAATGGAAAGTTTACTTTTTGTGAAGTTTAATGTTAGTTATAAATTTTGTTAGTTTGTTAAATTTTTTATTTGTGATATTAGTGATGCATATAAAATAATTTCATCTAGATAATTTTGCTTTGACGATTAAGTATATAATACATATACATTTTTAATTTATTCATATATTTTATCATTATAATATGAAAGTCTTATTATTAAAATAATTTTTTCATAATTGTTAAAAAAATAAATTTATCCATCGGCAACTGCAAGCGACCGCAAACTTTTGCAGAAACCAGCTGAATTTGAGAGGTTAGGAGCAATACAAAACAGTAGTTAGCGTTTTTCATGATTGTTCTCATACACTATAGTTGTGTTTGCGGTTGCAAGAGTTTGCTGAAGCGAGCGATTACAGTTAAGCGATTAAGCGATTTGTAAGACTGGCAAAGCGGTTGAAAACGAATGCGTATGCGGGATACTTGTGATTAGTTGACTTGCGAATGCAGTAACATTACTGATTGGTTCACCGCTCCTATCCGCAAACGCAGCTTTTGCGGATGGCAGCAGCTATTAGCGTTTGATAACAATCACGAAAAATGCTTTCTACCGCTTCAAAACGCTCAAAATTGCTCTTGATCCCTCGTAATCAAAAGCTCCCTTCCAGCAGCGTTTGCGGTTGCTGGCGGTTGCAAGTTGAATTAAAAAAAAAAAAAAATTTAAAATCAGAGATATATGATTAATTTTTTTAAAATTTCGATCTTATATTTATAATATAAATATAAATTTTGCATTTCTAGTAAATATTAATTAAAAACATATCATAATTTTTTATACATACAAAATTATAAATCAAAATTTCTTAATAAATGTTCTCTTCAAACTAATATATATATATATATATATAACAAATAAAGTTATAATATAAAATTAGTTTTCACATTAATATTTTTAATGAAAATCACATATTTCATCCAAATTATATAAATGAAAAGATATAAGTATTATACACATATTATTATTTTGTAAAATTTTAGTATTAATTATATTGAACAATGATTTTATAATTGCTCAATATAATATAATTTTGATGTTTTTATAGTTATATAATTTGTTTATCTTGTAAATATATTGTTTAACCGCTATTCTATCCGCAAGTTAACCAGTGATAACTATCCCGCAAACACATCCGGTTTCAACCGCTACACCAATCGTATAAACCTCTACGAAACGATTCAAAGCGGTTGTCGTGGTATAGAGCGATTCAAAGCGGTTGTCGTGATTGTTATAAACCGCCGAAAACCGCTACGAACCGCAAACGCTGCGTTTGCGGGTGGTAGCGGGAGAACCAATCAGGCCCTTAATAACGCTCTTAACTGCAACCGTCCGCTTCAGCAAACTCCCGCAACCGCAAACACAATCGCAGCGTATAAACTAACAATATAAACACATTATATAATTATAGAAACATTAATATTATATTATATTGAAAGATTATAAAATTATTGTTAAATATAATTAATATTTAAAACTTAAAAATTAATAATATGTATATAATATTTACATTTATCTTTTAGTTTCTATAACTTGGATGAAAGATGTGATTTTTATTTAAAAGATATTAATGTGAAACCAATATATATTACAATATATTGAAGAGATCACTTATTAAAAGAATTTTGATTTATAATTATATATATATATATATATTTTTTAATGAATATTTACTGAAAATGCCAGATTTATTTTTTTAAACTGTAAATATAATATCCAAATTTTAATATATTTAATTATATATCTGATTTTAAATATATTTCTATTCATTTTTCTTTCATTTTTAAAAAAAAAATTCATCCGCAACCTCCAACAGCCGCCAAAGCTGCAGGTAAGGAGTTTTTGCTTTTAAAGAATATGGAGCGATTTAAAACGTTTTAAAGTGGTAGAAAGCGTTTCTCGTGAATGTTGTCAAACGCCAACAACTACTACTACCCGTAAAAGCTGCATTTGCGGATGGCAGCGGAAGAACCAATTAGCCCCTAACAATTAACCGCTACCATCCGTAAATGCAACGTTTATGGGTGAACCAATCAACATCTAATGGTTAATCGAAAAATAATTAACGTTTTATACTACATGTGAGATCAAGGATTCGAGTTTTACAAAATGCAATTTATAGTTATTTCTGCGGATTAATGAAGAGTTAAAGACTTTTTTGGATAAAATTTGGAACTCTCGGTCATGAAACTTCATAAGATGGTCTGTTGTAGAATCGTAGTCGTACAAGTTCTTAAGAATAATATATAACTAAAAAAAAATAGGATGTAAATTCGTTTAACATTTTATGTTTTGGCAAATTTTGAGAGGTTCATTTCTTCAAATTTCATTCGTGTAAAATAAATGATCTCCCTCCAAACTCTTCCTTAAAAAAATCTTTGCATAAAATGTCATTTTGATTATCATTTTTCAATACAAGGAATATATTTTCTATCTAACGAATTAATTTTTATTTTAATAAATTTTGCATTTAATATTAATTTGATGACAAAAAGCTACTATCATTTTAAAATAACAATATGCTAGGGAACTAATTTTTTTTAATATAAATTGATAATTTTAATCTTATATATAATTAGGGAGTTGCTCTCTCCATCTAGAGTGTCCACATCAGACAAAAACATTAAATTGTATTTAAAATATTTATTAAATATATGACTATTCATATTTCTTTACATTTATTCATATTTAATAAAAATATACAAATAAATTAATTAATTAATAGAAAGTATGTGATAATTTGATGTTAAAAGTTATCAAAAAGTTGGAATATAAAATAGAGATGGAGTAAAGAAATATTTAACTTCAAATAGTATATATTTACTTTTTATTCAAAGGATTTATCCTATTTAAAAATGTTATAATGTGTTTACAAGTTAAAAAGTTGAATATAAATTAATTAAGATAATAGAAAGCTAATGAAAATTAGAGTTAGAGTTTGTTTTTCTAAACAAATAGAAATGGAGTTTTATATGTAAATTTAATTGTAGTGAAAAACAAGAATATGTTTACAAATTTTAACCTTCAGTCAAATGTCAAATGCATATACATATTTATAAATTTTAACCTTCAATCAAATACATATACATGTTTACAGTCTAATAGAAGTAAAAAAAAGTAAACAAACATAATATTTATAACATGATAAAATTTTAGAAATAGAAAATTGAGATAAAGCAAGTGTTAATATCCTAATAAATTAAAAAAAAAACAAATTATTCATATTTTTTAGTGTTAGTGGTTGAGTTAACTCAAAACATAACAAAAACATGAAAGTTAACACAAAACCATCATAATTCAAATCAACGAGTATAAATAAAATTAAACAGAAAAACTATCGCAAACAACCCCGCGCTTGCGCGGGGCTTCAAACCTAGTTTATAAATAATTGGGTTTACAATTTGGCTTTCTTTTGGATTTGTCAACATTTAATACTTTGATAACATAACTATAAAAAAAACTACAGTAAAACTTCTATAAAAAGATAATGTTGGGACTTTGAAATTTTATTAACTTATAGAGTTATTATTTTATCGATAAAACAATAATTATTATTTTATAGAAATATTCTATCAAAACAAGAAACATTTATAGAAATATATATTTTTTCAGTTTTTATTTTCAAATTTTCCTTATACTTTGTTATTTACATATTTCATGCTCAGAAGTTTAAAATCTAGAAAATTATGTCTACTGTTCTTAATGGTGAAGATGAAGTTGAAGATGATGAGGAAGGGCATGTGCAAGTAGTTAAGCAATTGTGGCTTCGAGAACTCTTCACAACTTTTGGCTGCATGTTGATGCAATAAGAAAATTTCGAGATGAGCTCCAACGGGAATCTAACTTTCAGAAAAGACAAACTACATTGGAGTCATATTTTACTAAATTGTCTTAGATATATATATCTTAGTTTTATAATTATTATCTTAGCTTATTGTTGGGACTATATTTTTACATAGGAGTTTCAAAAATATTATTGTCTTATCATCTTATCGCATTATGCTATTTTTTACATTGGCCCGAGTTGGGACCGGAGAAAATTATTATCTTATAGTGTTTATTGTTTTATCGAGTATTGTTTTATAGAGGTTCTACTATATTATCTTTTAAACGAAGAAATAGAGACCAAACTTAACGAACACAAATGATCTATGCCAAAAACAAATTCCACTAAAATAATATATAAAAAAATGAATACATATTTTTGTTTTCGTGTTTATGAAAATGTCTAATCTGGATTTAGAAAAAAAAGAAAAAACAAATACTCTGTTAAACTTGAAAAATCAATTCGCTGACCAAATGTTTATTTCAGATCAATTTTAAAGTTTTTTTCTTTAGAGTTAGTACGTATAATTGTTTTTGAGACATATTTACCTCTCTTGGCTCCCCTGCTCTCTCGCCGGATCCTCGCCATCCGGTGAAAATCTCCCGCAGCTTAAGGTTAGTCAGAGTCCTCTTTTGTTTTTTCTTGTGTTTGTCGCCGGTGGATTGGATTTATATATATCGAATTAGACCATAAACTCGCCAAAACTGCAGCTTAGTTACGCTTCAAGACTCGCAAAGAAAGCTGAGGTTAAGACCATCTTCTTGTTCGGCTCCGAGGAAATCTCGAAACACAACGTCGCCGATCTCATCAATACCGGTGAATATGCTCTTTCCCAGTTGAAACAAGGCAAAATCCCAAACAACACTACTCAGTATTGAGGCTTTTTTGCTTCATCCTTAAAAGAGAGCACAACAACACTCTTAAATTGTCACACTTTCATAAACTACATTTTGGTTGTGTGATTGCTCTTTTTCATTTCTTGAAAACCTTAAACATTGAATCAAGCTTTACTATGTAATGACTGTCATCAATGAAGTTTGAACAAATGTAGTGATTACTGAATACCAAACAAGCCGGTTAGGAGTAAAAGATCAACATTATGCATAAGTCAAAACTCATGTAAATCATAATAGTCGAGTGGTTTATCTTTCACAAATTGTAATTCGACAAGAACTTACTGGATAACATTATAAGATTCTACCAAAACTTGCATCAAAAAATTTATCAGCATAAAAACTTTTTAATAGTCAATAAACAGCTCTTATTCTGAGTTCTGAGCTTCTTCTTCTACCTTCTGAGCTTGCTTTCCAATCTGTGGACGTTTCATAGCTGAATAAAACAGAGAAAAGATGAAGAATTATATAAGTCACAAAACTTGTACAAGTTCTTCATTTCTCATATGTTTTATCGAAAGAAAAAAACCCTTTAAAACTCACATTTAAGAGCTGAACCGGCGAGGCATGTAAGTCTTGATTTAGTATTTGCCTCGGCTAACGGTTTAGCGTTCTCCTTAGCCGCCATTCGCATGTCCCAAACTCTTATGATCCCATCAGAAGATGCAGAAGCAACCAAGTACGGATCTTCTAATGCACCTTCATTATCGTTCTTGGTAAGCACGACCATACCTTTGATGCGAGCTGGATGAGCATCTGTAATGGAATAAGCAACCTTCCCACTATTTGTGTCCCAAGCTGTTATTGCCCTATCCTCACCAGCTGTATACAGAGTCCCACTCTGTTACAACAAATCAAGCAAACATTTTAGCCAATGAAATCAAAACCATCACCACTTCCATGAATCAAAACGTTAACACAATATCAACAAGGAACCAAGAAACACTATTTAACATAAAAAGCTATAATAAAACAAGATTTTTACTCTGAAGCAGATTGAGCAAAAGAAGCAAACATCAGAGTCTAGGACTGAATACTATGAATGCCAGTCTTAAATTAGACTCTTTTCATGGCTACAAGAAGGTGGATTCTTCTGCAATTTATACTTTGGCCAACATAGGAGTAAGCATTCAAAGAAACAAGAACAGAAAAAACCATCACCATTCCATGAATCAAAACGTTACCAGTTAGAGCCAATATCAGTAAGGAGCCAAGTCACTCTTTAGAAAGGTGGACTCTTCCCAAATCTTTAAACACAGCAACAACAAGATCTATACTCTGAAGCAGATTGAGCAAAAGAAGCAAACATCAGAGTCTAGGACTCTTTTCAATAAGATAGTATTCATTTAGACTCTTTCCATGGCTTCAAGAAGGTGAATTCTTCTCCAAATTAAGCAAACATTTGATCCAAGAAATCAAAACCATCACCATTTCCAGGAATCAAAACGTCAACACAATATCAATAAGGAACATAGAACAAGTCTGTTTAGCCAAATAACTCGTTTTTCGGAAGCTTCATGAAGGTGGACTCTTCCTATAGCTTAAATCACAGCAACATAAAGCTCTAACTAAACAAGATTTCTACTGTAAAGCAGACTGAGCAAAAGAAGCAAACATGAGCCTATGACTTAAATTAGACTCTTTTCATGGCTACAAGAAGGTGAATTTATCTGCAATTTACACTCTGGCAACATAGGAGTAGGCATTCAAAGAAGCAAGAACAGAAAAAAAACAGAGCTTTAACGCCAACAAAGTTACTCATAGAGAACAAATACTGAAGCTGGGAACAATGAAAAGAGAATAAGTAAGAGAGAGTAACCTCTCCAGGAGAAGCACATAGAATGCTCTTGGGGCTATTACTGTCGAGCTCGAGAAGAAGCTTAGCATCCTCCGATTGATGAACACCGATTTTACTATTGACCTTACTATTATTGACCACCATGAAAAACTTGTCCCCATCCGAATCGAATTTCACAAGGCTCGCTTCGTGCCCTAACCTGCAGCAGAAGCTCCTCTTCCCTCTCACGAGATTCAACATCGCGAAGCACTCGTCGCGGTAAACGGCCAACGCGAGCTTCCCAGACGGGTGAATCGCGAGATCGTTGACCGCTTTCTTATGGGGACGGAACGATTTGAGGAGGACGAAAGGCTCTGTGTCGAAGATTGCGACGGAGCCATCGGCGGCAGCGGAGATGAGATTGCGAGGGAAGGAGAGGGAGGGAGGAGTGTAGAAGGCGAGGGCGGTGATGGAAGCGGTGTGATTGTGGTCGAGGAGAGAGCCGAGGGATGAGGCGGAAGGGAGGTCGTAGAGGTGGATTGTATCGTCGGAGCCGCCGGAAGCAGCGGCGGGACCGGAGCAAGCGACGGTGGTGATTGGGGAGATGTGGGAAGGGTAGGAGAAGAGAGGGAAGAGGGTTAGGGTTTGGTTGTCGTCATCGTGCTTGATTGGTTTAAGCTTGAAACCCCATATGAATCTCTCGTAAGAGCCTGCGATTATGCTCATTGTTCTTCTCTTTCGATTTCTTTCTCTCTCTCAGCTTCAAAGTTTAAAGTTTGACTGAAAGGGTATTAGGGTTTTAGGATTTTATCAAACCTTTGCTCGCTTTTGTTATCGATGAAATTGAAAATGTAATCAGAATCGAACCAGAGACTAAACCGGTTCGATTTGTGGTTCATCATGGTTCAAGCTTTCTTTGATCGATTGGACAAAACAAATTTATATTTTATTATTATTGTGTTTCTTTATGAAATTTTATTAGAGGAATAATCCAGAAATGGAATACAAAAGTTTATATTTCTAAAATGAACTCATGAGTTTTTTTATAACCAAAATTAACTATTTTTTTTTGTGAAAAACATTTTTTTACTACAACTAAACAAAATAACAAATGACTCTCACATGACATTTTTTTCTCACGATGTTCTGAACCCAGCTCACGTACCGCTTTAATGGGCGAACAGCCCAACTCTTGGAACATACTATAGCCCCAGGTGGCGAAGAGCTGATATCGAGGTGCCAAACTTTCCCGTCGATGTGAGCTTTTGGGGAAAATCAACCTATTATCCCTAGAGTAACTTTTATCCGTTGAGCGACGGTCCTTTGTGTGTGGAGTCCATTTTGGTTCCCAACACTTATTCAACTCTGGCCTATTTGCAAAACTTACCAAGAGGATTGTCTTTACAAATAAAGATAGAAACATCTAGTGGAAACTTTTTCTGCTCTTTTGATTGCTATGGCTAGCAAGAAATGTGAAGGGTATGTAGTTACCAAATCAGACCGACTAAAATTTTTCAAAACATGAACATCTTTTTATAAGTTGAGCTGTACCAAGGATGGTATTTGGATCATTTGATGTTTAATTTATTTGTAATATCTTATTTTCTTTATCATTGTCACACTTGTCATATACAAGAGTACAAGACCAATATTGTTCGTCATAGATAAATAGCATTCTGAGTTCTAGAAACATCTAGTGGAAACTTTTTCTGCTCTTTTGATTGCTATGGCTAGCAAGAAATGTGAAGGGTATGTAGTTACCAAATCAGACCGACTAAAATTTTTCAAAACATGAACATCTTTTTATAAGTTGAGCTGTACCAAGGATGGTATTTGGATCATTTGATGTTTAATTTATTTGTAATATCTTATTTTCTTTATCATTGTCACACTTGTCATATACAAGAGTACAAGACCAATATTGTTCGTCATAGATAAATAGCATTCTGAGTTCTAAACTGTTTAAGATGATTTACAACTTGGGAAACAAAAATGAATATGTCTTTTAAGAAACACAAACCGCATCTATTCATAAGAAGCAAACTTTTGAGAGTGGATTTTTGTAATCTATTTACAACTTGAAAAAAAAACACCATTTGACGATTTGGTGGAAAATGTTAGGAAACAAAAATGCTAAAAATGCTCAAATGGGATAACGTAATTTAAATTGACAATTTTTTTACTAATTTCTCCACTAAGTTTTTGATGAAAAACGCCAGAGACGTCCCATTAGCAATATAAAACACTAAACTCTTAAAAAAAAAAAAAGGTTAACCATAAACTCAAAACTCTTCAAAACATTCCCCACTAACAGAATAACCGAAACAAGCTTTTATGCAAAAAATTACAAAGTCTAAACTTTTATTTTTTTACTAAACACAGCTTTATATAAGTGGTTACAGTATGTCTTGGAAAACTTCCGAAAACTATATATTAAAAAATAAAGAGTTAATAATATTTATAGAAAGAACCGTTCATTAGTCAATTTAAAATATTATTAAGATCACGGTAATGCCGTTCTTAATCTTTTTAAATTTACACAGGGTTTTAAGTTACTACCACTCGAATATCCCCTGATCTCTCTCTCTCTCTCTCTCTCTTTGTCTCTCTATTTCATATTCAATTCATTTCAATCCATGGATCGATGTCAAGAACAAAAACCCTAATTCCCCACTTTGATTCCTCTTGATTCGTTCCGTATTTTATGAAGCCTCCGTGGCCGGTCTCAATTTCTCCGGTATGTTCTGTTTCTGTTTCTGTTGTTCGGTTTCATTTCTGGTTGTTGCTGGTTCCACACGTGTTCTTCGCAGCTTTATTTTTAGTGGTCTTTCTTTTTATATGGAAAAATCGTGTTTTGTTCGCGTTTCTATTAATCGTAGATTTTTCCCGGTTTTTTGTGGATAAAAAATAACCACTTTTTTTCCGTTCCTCTTCCGTTATTGCAATTTTTGCAGGATCCATGTTCGAATGATTTTTTTTTTTTTTTTTTTTTTTTTTTTTTTCTGATTTGTTAATTTCTTTTCTGGGTTAAAGATCAAGGTAATTTCCGTTTCACCAATTTTGTACTTTGTTTGTTTTACCCCAATCATGATTCATTGTTCCTTTTAATTCCGTATTCATAGAAAAATAGTCAAGAGATTTTTGATGTGTGTGTTTCTCGATACTGATTCATGTTTCTGGGAAATATTTGTAGCTCAGTGAGTTTTGATAATGGATGTAACCGAGCTCGAAGAGAATCTATTCGCCGCCAGCGATGCCAAGGTTCGTTTACAATTGCAAAAATGTTTGAATCTCAAATTGATTTTTTTTTTGGAATCTGATGTTTAGGGCTAATCTTGTATCTCTGATTTTATACAAAAAGCTTGTAAATTTGGTTCAATATGCTAAAGAGTATTTTCTTGTGGAGATTTTATGGTTCTTGTTCATTGATGATATGATATGGAAACGCAGTTACATGGAGATATGTGTAAGGAACTATCTGGAGTTCTCTGCAAAGTGCTCTCGATCTTCCCTTCGTTGGAAGGAGCAAGACCTCGTAGTAAATCAGGGATTCAAGCTCTATGCTCTTTACATATTGCACTTGAGAAGGCAAAGAATATTCTTCAGCACTGCTCTGAGTGTAGCAAACTTTACTTGGTGAAGCTTCCTTCTTTATTCCTCTCCTTCTCTCTATCTCTTTTCTTTGGATGACTCTCACATTTTCTCTTATCTTAACAGGCCATTACAGGGGATGCTGTTCTTTTGAAATTCGAGAAGGCGAAAACATCTCTCATCGACAGTCTTAAACGCGTAGAAGACATTGTTCCTAGCTCAATTGGATCACAGGTACAAATTCTCATTCAGCTCACTGCATATTCTTGTCATCATCAACATCAAGTCTGATTCTTTGGGTGTCTTTTTTCAGATTTTGGAGATTGTTGGTGAGCTAGAGAACACAAGGTTCTTGCTTGACCCATCAGAGAAAGAAGTCGGCGACCAGATCATCGCACTGCTCCAACAAGGCAAAAAATTCGACAGCAGCTGCAACAACGACAACACTGAGCTCGAAACATTCCACCGAGCAGCCACAAGACTCAGCATCACTTCCTCTAGAGTGGCTCTAGCGGAACGACGAGCGCTGAAGAAACTCATCGACAGAGCAAGAGCAGAGGAAGACAAGCGTAAAGAGTCAATCGTTGCTTATCTCTTGCACCTTATGAGAAAATGCTCAAAGCTGTTCAGAAGCGAGATCTCAGATGAGAACGACTCAACACCAAACTCTCCCACTGATAATGAAGACCGAACGAGTGTTAACGGGTTTGGTCGTCAGTTGTCTAGGTTTGGCTCTATGAACTATAAACCGATGAACAACAGTCCGAGGTCAGGACAGATGCCAGTGCCGCCTGAAGAGCTGAGGTGTCCGATATCGTTGCAGCTTATGTGTGATCCTGTGATTATAGCTTCAGGGCAGACTTATGAGCGTGTTTGTATAGAGAAATGGTTTGGTGATGGTCACAACACTTGCCCTAAGACTCAACAGCAGCTCCCTCATCTCTCCTTGACTCCTAATAACTGTGTGAAAGGTCTTATTGCCAGCTGGTGTGAACAGAACGGAGCTCAAATCCCTAGTGGACCGCCGGAATCACTAGACGCTGAGTACTGGAGACTAGCTCTCTCTGACTCAGAGTCCACAAACTCAAAGTCTGTCAACAGTATAGGCTCTTGTGTAAAGATTGTTCCTTTGGAGGAGAATGGTGTTACTAATGTTAACACAGAAGAGAGTTGTGTGTCTGATGATGATGTGCTTGAGAGGAATCAAGATTTGTTGGCTATCTTAAACGAAGATGATGACATGGATAAAAAGGGAAAGGTTGTGGAGAAGATCAGGCTGTTGCTTAAGGATGATGAAGAAGCAAGGATCTTCATGGGAGCTAACGGTTTTGTGGAAGCCTTGTTGCGGTTCTTGGAATCAGCTGTTGATGAAAACAATGTAGCAGCGCAGGATAGTGGAGCTATGGCTCTGTTCAATCTAGCAGTCAACAACAACAGGTTGGTGTATCTTTTGTTGATGTTAGTAATGTTAATAACAGATTTGTGAACTTTCTTGTTTTGAATGGTTTTGCAGGAACAAAGAGATGATGTTAACGTCAGGTGTGGTTCCACTGCTGGAGAGAATGATCTCTTCTTTTGAGTCTCAAGCTTCAGCAACGGCGCTTTATCTTAACCTCTCATGTCTCGAGGAAGCCAAGTCAGTGATAGGTTCAAGCCAAGCAGTGCCTTTCCTTGTCCATCTCCTTCAAGGAGAAGAAGCCGAAACAGAATGCAAGCTTGATGCTCTTCACGCACTTTACAACCTTTCAACACATCCACCAAACATCTCTGCTCTTCTTTCATCTAACATCATCAAAAGCCTTCAAGGTCTTCTATCATCAACAGGTGAACAACATCTGTGGACAGAGAAGTCACTAGCCGTGTTGCTGAATCTTGCTTCGAGCCAGCAAGGGAAAGACGAGGCGGTGTCGTCACAGGGGATGATTAGTAGCTTAGCAACAGTGCTGGACATGGGAGATACGTTGGAGCAAGAGCAAGCTGTTTCTTGCCTTTTGATTCTTTGCAATGGAAGAGAGTCTTGTATCCAGATGGTGCTGCAAGAAGGTGTGATTCCGTCTTTAGTGTCGATCTCGGTGAACGGGACTCCGAGAGGGAGAGAGAAGTCTCAGAGGCTTTTGATGCTGTTTAGAGAACAGAGGCAGCAACGGGACCATCCGTCTCCTAAGAGAGATGAACAACAACAACAACCGTTGCAAAAGGAAGCTCCGAGGAAATCTTTATCAGCACCGATGGCGGCTCCTGCTTCAGCTTCGGCGGCGGAGTATGAACCGAGAGTCTTGTCTAAATCGATGTCGAGAAGGAAGTCGTTGACTAGGCCGTTTAGTTTCTTCTGGAAGAAAAGCTACTCCGTTCACAAGTGAGGAGAGAAGAAGAAATGTCACAATGTACAACCTTTGTATGTAAAAGCTTTGTGTTTCTTTTTTTACTTTCCCTCTTACAAAGTCTCATAGAGAAGAAAATATGTACAGAGCCACATTGTGATCACTACACTCGATTTTTGCTGTTTTTTTTTTTTGGTTAGCCAAAAAAGAAAAATGTATATCAGGTTAATATAATAAAACAAAACAAAAAACCCCAATTTTAACATAACATAAGCCTCTTGAATTCACTTAACTTGGCTTTCTTGTGTTTTTATGAAGTTTTATCCATAAAGACAGGTTAGGTTACTTAGAACATGACATTTACAAAGTACTGTATACAAAAATGTTATTAAGATGGACTAAGACATGAAGACCAATTTTAACAAGTAACACAATTCTCTTGAAATCACTTAGTTGGCTTGTTATGTTTCTATGATTTTTATCCAAAAGAACATTCAGGTTACAAATATGATATTTACAAAAAAAATGAATACAAATTTATAAATGTCGAACTAAGACACAGACCAGCTAGCACAAAGTGCTCAAGAACTCTGGTTTGGAGTTCTGAACCGTTCTATAGATAAAAACCTCAGGTCGAAGTCTCGTATGAATCAGAACGCGAGAAGGTGAGAGAATCGGCGCTTTTACTACTTCTTTTGATAGGATTCTGGATCCAACCATTCTCAAACAGCTCCAATATCGGATCGCCACGACTGCTGCGGCCGGTGCTTCCTCCGCCGTCTTCTCCGCTGCTTCCTCTTTGTAAAGCCTCTTTATACGTTGCTTTCTTCTCCAATCTATTCTTCTCTTCTTCTTCCTCAGAGATAGACGATCCTGATCTGCTAAAGCTTTTATCCACCGTGATCTCTTTCTCACTCGTCCCCTTGTTCTTATCTCTCCAACGACCTAACAGGTTAACTAGAGAGCCAAGCCAGTAGATGGCGTGAATCAGCATCCAGTCGATCCACGCGGCTCTGCTCATCAATCCGGGAAGTTTCTTGAGGAATCCGTCGAGTTTGTTGGGGAATCTCTCCGCGATGGTGAGCAGATCGGAGATTTTGAGGAAGGCGGAGGTGGAGGAAGGGAAGTAGGTTTCGATCGTGTCTTGGAACGCGAGGATGTGATCGTCTGCGATAGAGAGAATCGCTAGCAAGTGGCGGTGGATGGGACTTGTGAGGGAAACGAGGAAGATGAGAGATTTGTAGAGTTTCTGGAGAAAGTAAGAGGCCGGATTCTTCGGAGTCTGGGTTCTCGTGTATACGACGCGGACCGTCGCGAGCATCGCGCCGCCGCAAGTCTCTAGAGGTCTGTGTCCTGGCCTCTTTCTCGCCGGTTGCTCCTGTCAAAATTAACCAGCATGATGAGGATATTTGAGATAACGAGAGTAGGAGCAGAGTATAATTACAAACCATTTTTGAGGAATGCAGGTGATCCAGAGCTTGGAAATTGAGATTTGAGAGGAGAAGATTTTGTTTTTTTTTCCGCCTGTGAAATTTTTTCCGGGAAAAGATGGGAAAGTTTGAGAAAATTTTAGATTGGTTTGAGGATTTTATACGTTGTAGCTTTACCGTTAGGGGAAAGCGAGCGGTTAATCTGGATTTCAGCTTAGTTTTGTTTTTTATTGAGCGGTTAGGCTTTTTTTGTTTAATTGATACGCTGAAAAGTAAAATAAATTTACACGTCTTTTTAAAAAATTATTTATAAATTTTTACAGGAAAACTATAATTTTTTATGCATATTCATTTTAGAAAACAACAGTTTACTTACCTTTAATGGAGTTTGAATTCTTAATTTCCAACCAAGTTTTTCAAGAGATCCGGTGATGGAGTATGAATTCTTAATTTTATTGATTGGATTGGATTTAGTATTCAGACTATAATCTATAAACGAAAAAATATTTCCGACCTGTTGGGATCGAAATAAGATTTCTAACTTATTTAACTTAGACTAATCAACAATTAGTATCCGATAAAGGAATTTTCAAAGATCAAACTAGGCCTGGGCGTTCGGTTATTCGGGTCGGGTTCGGGTCGGTTCCTTTCGGGTTTCGGGTTTTTCGGTTCTAGAAAATTTAGAACCATTCGGGTATTTTTTATTTTCGGGTCGGGTCCGGTTCGGTTCCGCCCGGGTTCGGATCGGTTCCGGATATTCAAACTTTTGTTAAAAAAATATAAAATAAAAATAAAAACTGTTTAACTTATACGAAATTTAACAAAATTTCGGAAAAAAATATTGAATATTAACAACCATAAATAAAGATTTTCGGATTTCTTTGAATATTTTGGTTATTGTTTTCTAAATATAACTATTATATTAGATTTATAATTATAATTTTATATATTTTGGTTATTTTAAGTCTAAATATAACTAATATTTTTGGATATATAGTTATATTTTGAATATTGCGGGTATCCACAGGTTTTCGGTTCGGTTCCGGTTCGGGTCCGGTTCTTTCGGGTATAGAAATTTTGGACCCATTCGGGTATTTGTGTCGGTTCCGGTTCGGTTCGGTTCCACTTATTTCGGGTCGGGTTCGGTTCGGTATTTCGGGTCCGGATAAAAATGCCCGGGCCTAGATCAAACTATTAATGCGTTTGAGAAAGACTCAAATGTCGAAAGCCCTTAGTTTTTTTTTTTGTTTTGCTGTTTAGTGAGAAAAAAGTTTAAAAGTTTAGAAATATAATAAAGAATAAGAAAGAGTTGCATGCTTATTCTTGATGACTTTGTTCTCCACACGAACCCTATAAAAACTAAACACAAAAAGTTTATTACTATTAGAAGCAAAACAAGATGCAACAAGAATAAACTCGATCAAATCACTCAAAGACATTATTGATACTTTGTGATCATGGAGCGACTGAATGCAGCGTCCAACAAACCTAGCCGCAAAGTTCGTTCTGGTATGGGATCATGGAAGAAGGTGGGAGACATCAAAACCGTGAGCAAATGTTTGGTGAATTTGGGTAATAAGACAATGCTAGACTATTAAGAATTTATACTTCATCAAGTTAAATTTTGATGAAATATGAATTCTTAATTTTATTGATTGGATTGGATTAGTATTTAGACTATAATCTATAAACGAAAAAATATTTCTGACCTGTTAGAATCGAAATAAGATTTCCAACTTGTTCAGCTTAGACTAATCAACAATTAGTATCCGATAAAGTAATTTTCAAAGATCAAACTATAGTGAGATCAACTTAGGTTTTTTGTTTTGCTGTTTATAGTGAGAAAAGAGTTTCAAAGTTTAAAAGTTTAGAAAAAAAAGAATAAGAAAGAGTTGCATGCTTATTCCTGATGACTTTGTTCTCAACACAAATACTATAGAACCTAAACACAAAAAAGTTTATTACTATTAGAAGCAAAACAAGATGCAACAAGAATAAACTCAATCAAATCACTAGCCCTGAGCAGCTTTAGCTGTGTCTTTGATTTAACAAACACAGTTAATTCGTCCGTTTTTCGTGTATTTGTCCTAAATCATAAATAGTATCAAGATAAGAAAAATCAGCTTTAAACTTAATAAACAACCTAATTTTATAGAGATGTAGATGACTTTTTTAGTCCAGAATTACCGAAAATTGTTCTTCAAAAGATGTTATATTAAAAAAATATAGATAATTTAAAAAAATTAAATTAACATACATGAACCCGAGGTTGTGATTAAAAATCTTAGATGTCACATTAAATGTGTTATTAGCCCACTGGATTATCTATGTATATAAACAATACAGATCATAAGTTCAAAATTTTGAAAAAAATTGTAGCTATTATTTTTTTTGACGTCAAAACTCATGTATTATTGAATTAACCAAAGAGGAGAGGTTGGTGAGCTACCCAGTTTGGAATCGAAGTGTCTACATGAGTACAAATGGAGTCTCGTGCTCGTGCCCCTTTGGATAGGCAATCGGCACGGACGTTTAACAAACGTGGGATAAAAGACAAAGTAAAGCAAGTATAAGAGGCACGAATGAAGAAAAACTCGTCTAATTCCGAAGCCAATGACGGCCAATCTTCTTCTTCCTCGATGATTGATACCAGCTGTAGGCAATCTGTCTCGAAATGGAGTGAGGTGTGTCCCAATTCCAAGGAAACCTTCATAGCCCATAGGAGCGCTGCAAATTCAGCATGTAGAGGTGACATGACCTGATGCATTGAGGAAGCTCCATAAATGCAGTCTCCTTCTTCCTTTTCGATAATGAAACCTGTACCCATGAATGGACTATCGACACCCCAAGAGGCATCAGTTTGACATCGTGGGTAAACAGGTAGAGATTCCTCTTGACTTAGTCCTAGCTCCGTGTATGTATGTTCTTCTGTCATCTCTTCCAAAGTTTGCGCCGCAAGCCAAGCCTGTGTTTCGGCATATGCAAGTTGATATGTATCTATGGGATCGATGTCCTTGTCGTCAAAGACTTTTGTGTTCCGGGCTTTCCAGATTTGCCATATGATCCATGGAAAGAGTTCCAGGGCTTGGTCAGACACTTTCATTTCTTTTGCGCGCCATAGTAGATAATCAAAGTTGGTGAAGATCGCTTTACTCGGGAAGGAGTCCGGAGTCACAGGGAAATCTGTTTCGCGCCAGATTTGAATTGTAGTCGGACATTCAAAAAGTAGATGGTTAATTGTCTCTGGTTCTGTAATACATCGTGGACAAGAACGGTCCGTGCCGCAGTGTCTATCAGCTAACCGGTCTCGCACCGCGACACATCCAGAGAGAGCTTGCCATAGAAAATGTTTAATCTTCTTCGTAGTCTTCAAACCCCAAACTTTAAAAAGCATTAGTGCTTGGTTCAAGGACTTGTGGGGCTCCTATTTGTTCCTTTTGCTGAGCAGCTAGGTCGTAGCCTGATTTAACAGTATAGTTTCCAGACTTAGTATACGCCCAAACTAGGTCATCTGCTTGCATAAGGCGACTAGGCTTAATCCCCAAGATGGATTTGACCTCTTCTTCAGTAAACAATCGTCTTAGGACCTCCAGTTTCCACTCTTTCCGATGGTGATCGATCAGATGGTAAACCAGTAGATACGGATCCTTGTATACGTCCTTTCCAACTGGTGTCCGTGGCGGACACATTGGCAGCCATTGATCTCGCCAGACTACTGTATTTGCTCCCGAACCTATTGATCTCCTTAAACCTTTTTTCAACAAATCTCTAGCCGCCATCATACTATTCCATCCATAAGAGGGAGAGTTTGCTTTTGTTACATCTAGGGGATTTGACTTCCAGAAATATCTTCCTTTTAGGACTCTGGCCAATAGAGAGCTTGGGTAGCGATGAAGATGCCACAGTTGCTTTGCCAAAAGCGCCAGATTAAAATTCTTAAGATCACGGAAGCCTAGACCCCCTTTCTCATGTGACAAACATAGTTTTTCCCATGCCACCCAATGCAGACCTCTACTTTCTTGCTTGGTACTCCACCAGAAATTTGCTATAGCACTCTGAAGTTTTTTAATGATGTCTTGGGGTAACAAGAAGCAAGACATCACATATGTGGGTAATGCTTGAGATACTGATTTGATGAGGACTTCTTTTCCACCTTTCGACAGGAGTTTTGCGGACCATGAGTTGATTTTCTTGCTCAGTCTATCTTGAATGAAGGCAAAGGCCTGTTTCTTTGATCCACAAATTTTTTCTGGTAAGCCTAGGTACATCCCCATTCCTCCCTCTTTTGTGATCCCCAAAGTGCGTTTGAGCTCCGATCGAATGTGTGGAGGAACTTTATGTCCAAAGAAAATCGAAGATTTTGAAGTGTTTAATTGTTGTCCCGAGGCTTGGCCATAAGTTTGTATGATTCTAAGCAACTCAGCACATTGCTGGACATCTGCTTTGCAGAAAAAGAGGGAGTCATCAGCGAAAAGGAGATGAGATATGGAAGGACAGTTACGTGCTATTTTCAACCCCGTGATGCGTCCCTCATCTTCAGCTCCTCGCAGTTGAGCTACTAGGGCTTCCGTCAAGATGATAAACAAAAATGGTGACAAGGGATCGCCTGTCTTAAGCCTCTTGATGGGTTGATATGTCCTTTGGCTTCTCCATTGATAAGTACTTGGTATGAAACTGATGAGATACAAGCCTTCATCCAAGAAACCCATTTTGCTGAAAAACCCATTTTTAACATTAAAGCTTCCAAGAAGTTCCATTCCACCCGATCATATGCCTTGCTCATGTCTGTCTTAATGGCTATAAATTTGGATTTGCATATGGGGTTTGTGCGTAAAGCATGGAAAGCTTCTTGAGCAATAAGAATATTGACTGTGATAAGACGTCTAGCCACAAAGGCTGATTGTGTCTCCGAGATGAGCTTCAGGAGATATCTCTTAAGTCTTTTGCAAAGAATTTTTGAGATGATTTTATAACATACATTGCATAAGCTTATAGGCCGGAACTCTGCCATTTCTTTTGGTTGATCTGTCTTGGGAAATGAGACAGATATTGGTTTGGTTTAGGCGGACATCAATAGTGCCCGTGGAGAAGAAGTTCCTAACCATATGTATGATATCCTTTGCAATGACATCCCAAAACTTTTGGTAAAATAGACTTGTCATACCGTCAGGACCCGGTGCCTTGTGTGGATTGATCTCGTTTATAGCTTGTTTGATCTCATCATTTGATGGAGCTCTTGTAAGAGATTGGTTTATAGTGGGAGTGACTTTCTCGGTCACGTATCGGTGAGATTCATCAAAGTTGTTGGGATTTGAAGAGGTGAAAAGTATTCTGTAGCCACTTTTTCTATGCCCTTGTCCGTTTCAGCCCATGACCCATCTTCTTTTTTTAGTTTTATGATGCGATTTCGTGCCCGCCTTTGCTTGGTTGTAGCGTGAAAAAGTTTGGTATTTCTATCTCCTTCTCTTAACCAAGTTACTCGGCTTTTCTGTCGCCAGTATAGCTCTTCGTCTCTAAAAGCTGAGCAGAGATCCCATTTCAGTTTTAGGGCTTCCTCACTTGTCCCATTACCATCTGTTTGGTTCTGTTCTAGTTGAGCTTTTATCTCTTCTATCTTCTTGACTGTGTTTGACTTATTCGTTTTTTTCCATCTCAAGATGGCTTGTCTGCATGAAGATATCTTGGAATACACGTCTCCCTGTTCCGAGGTATGCAGAGGATCCCATCCCTCTATTATGGATGCTTTCAAGCCTGTCTTCCCTAGCCATCTTTTGTCAAACTTAAAGTTTCGTTTCACGTTAATAAACTTTGATGAGATTCTTGCTAGTACAGGCCTATGGTCTGAACCCCATAATTTTAAATACTCCACAGTGGTGTGGGAAAACTCTTGAAACCAATCTTCATTTCCAACCGCTCTATCTAAGCGGCATTGAACTTTTCCAGATCTTCTGTAGCCAACCCAGGACATAGAATTTCCTTTGTAGGGGAAGTTTAGCATACCACAGCTATCAAGCATACGTTTAAAAGGTAAGAATGAAGATTCTGATCTCCTTCTGCCTCCTCTCTTCCCATGATTACCAGTTAATTCATTAAAGTCCCCAATCATTAACCATGGTCCATGTCGGGTAAGGCTAATCTGGTTCAAACGATCCCAAAAACTTTCTCGGCCATCAATGACCAGATCACCATAGATAAATGAGATGAACACTTTTTTTCCTTCTATGGTGGCCTCGACATCAATCATGCGTTTGGATCTAATAAAGAAAATTCTATATTTAACTCAGAAATATACTCCTAACACATTGCATTGTTTATTAATAGAATTTTCTTTATTAGATCAAAACACATTGCATAAGTTTATAAACTTTAAGAAGAAAACACACAAGACTATTAATATTTAAGTAAATTATATATGCATAAGTTTATATAATTATACTAACTTGTGTTATGACTGAAACCATATATTTGCATATGAGTTTTGTGAGAAGTTCTTATTATCCTATTATCTTATTGCATTTTACTAATTTTTACTAGTTTATAGATTAGATTGGATTATAATCTAAGCACAATCCAATCAAATCCGCTTTAAGTCATATGATTATAGTTTCTAGATTAACTGAATAACCATATGAAAAAAAAAAAACCATATGATTGACAAGCTTAAATGTACATATAATTCAGAAGATTGCTTAAGAGATCTTTAAGTGGACTTTTTTCACAAAAATTTGATATACTTTCATTCCCTTTTCTGGATTAAATTTAAGAACCAGCAAGGCTATCAAGTAGGATCATCAATGGGAGAATTGGCAATTTACCCCAAATTGAAACTTTTTTGTCCCACTACACCTTTTTTGACTTTGGTCTTTTTTGGTCAAGTTTGCCCTTCAATTTATTTATAAACTCATACTAAATGTATTTTGGAGTGAAAAAAAATGCCATAATTCCTAAAAATCATTTTAGCACTGTGTAAAATTTTTGAACATTTTTGAAAATGCTTATGATATTTAAAAAAATATTTCAAGTTTCATTCTACAAAACTAAAATAACAAAGTAGAATTCGTTTTCTGCAAGATATTCAGAGGTCTAACCTCCGTAGAACATAATATCTACAACTTATTCATACCTCTTCCGGATGTAGAAGTTGATATCTACCTACTCTTATAGGCTCTACCATTTTGTAGAATTCGCACCAAATGTATTCTACTCAATCAAGTATCTTCTACTACTCGTAGATTTTACGTTCTACGCGAAACACTGCTATCTACAAGAAATAGTTTTCGTATTCTACGTGTTTTTGTCTACTCTACATCCCGCAGAAGTAGTGTTCTACTAAAACCATGTTTTCTACGATCCGTAGTACTCGTGTTTCTAGTACACAATCTAGCAAAACTAGTGTCGTCTACGGTTTTGTAGAATTCATCTTCTGCGAAGATCGAGAAAATATTGCAACTGAATATTTTTCAAATCTTTCTTTCCTTTTTTTCCTCCAACTATCCAAAACATCACGTTCTTCCTTCCTCTCATCATGACGAAATCGATTGAGATTAGGTTATCGATCGCCTCGGCGCCGTCGCGAGAGAAGGAGAGAAGGAGAGAATAAGTTTTGTTTTTTTTCGGTTTATTTTTTAATTAGTTTAGTTTTGTTAATTTTATTTTTATTTAATATATTTTAATTTAAAAAACGAAAATGGAAACAAAACTAAAATGAAGGGCAAAACTGAGAAAAATGTCAAAAAAAAAGGTATTGGGACAAAGAGGAAACGGGAAGGTGTAGTGGGACAAAAGAAGTTTCAATTTGGGGTAAATTGCCAATTCTCCCATCAATTATTAAACCCTATCGAGTATTGGAGTAGACTCACAAAATGAATATTTGAAAAAGAAAAAAGAAATCCGACTCTTCTTCTCCTCCTACTCAAACCGACTCTTCGTCTCCTCTCCTACTCAAATTGAATCTGTTACCAGTAGCCGTAAGCCTTCGTGGCAACGGAATCTTCCCGTTTGTTGCTCTATTTCCCGACGCCGTCTTTGTCCGTCGACTCCTTTCTTTCGGCATTTTCCGTTAACTTGATTGGAATCGATTCGATTGGAAATCGGGAGAAATGATGTTGCTACCGCGGGAGATGGAGAAGTTAGGGCTTCATCAAGCTGGGTTCCTTGCCCAGAAGCGTCTTGCTCGTGGTATTAGGCTCAATTACACCGAAGCTGTAGCTCTCATTGCCACTCAGGTACTCTCTTCTCCGATTTCATTCCTGTGACTTTTGATTCGCGTCTCCAATCGTCGTTTCCAGAGATATCAGAGCCTAGTTTCGCAGAGATTAGTCACTATGGTTGCTCGACTTTCTATATTTGAGCTGTTTCTGTTTGTCTTCATCGACTTTCTATAACACTTTGCATTTTCTTTTTGAGGATAGATTCACATTTCTGCACATAAATGTTTTTGAATATGCTTTTATCTAAGTAAAGTTCTCAATTGCTTTTTTTATGTACCTTTTTGCTCACCAAGTGTCAAGTAATCATAACTAGTTAAGGTGTTGTAGGTCGAAGGGACGTTTCATGACGGTCCAAAGTTACTCACAGTTGATAAACCGATTTGTAGCGAAAACGGGAATCTTGAATTAGCTTTACATGGATCATCTTTCCTTCCAGGTTGGATTCAATCTTTCACTCTACAGTTTTGCTTCTAATTTTCTTGCAAGACTTTGCATAGAGTGAATCCTTTTCAGCTCATGCCGAGATTTTCCATTATCAAATTTCTAGTTAAACATAATATGTAATCAATAAGAGTTTGGGGTCGTATTTAGTATTTATGAGAAGTAAGAACCCTAAACGCCGGTTTTAAAAAGACACTTATGACTGTATTAATCGCTCGCGTGGGTGACTAAAAGTACTTTTTGTGAAACGACACTTTGAAAATCGAAAAATGTCTCGTTTGCCGTGCCGTTGGCGATTCATAATCCTATTTCCTAGTCGCTTTGGCAACGGAAAAACGTATTGCTATCTTTTCGAATTCGATCTCTAATGGCTGATTCAGTTTCGTCTCTCAATGCTACAGTTTCAAGATTGTCAAAGAAACCAGCCACGAAAGTCTCTTCCTTTGGACGAAAATTTCACTCCTGTGGCAGAGGAGCTCTTAGATTCAGTTCACTTGTTCGTGTTTCAGTCTTGAAAAAGAAAAAGAAGGCGAAACTTAGAGATTGCTCTGGAAATGCCGAGATTAGCGGTGGAGAAGTCAGTTTTCGTGGTCTGGAGTTTGACGCAGAGAAACCCACATCGAAGGAGAAGGAAGTTGTGCAGTTGAGTGATGAAGAGGGAGATTCCATTACGAAAGATTCAAGCTTTAAAGAAGTTAAAGTGGGTGAAAATAAGGTTGAGGTATGTTGTACTACTTGGGGTCTTAGGAATGATGAAAATGGGATCAACTCGAGACTATCATTGCTTGATCGATCTCCCCGTAAGGTGAAAAAGCAAAAGCCTCGAGTGGGTGAAAATTTGGTTAAGCAAGAATCTACAAGTTGGGGTCTTCGAAATGATAAAAATGGGATCAACTCGAGACTAGTCTTGCGTCGTCGGTCTCGCCGTTTGGCGAAAAAGCATGTTGAGGTGATTTATATACTCTTCTTGCTCCAATCTACTTACTTGTTCTTTAAAATCCATGCTTATAATTGGTTTTTTTAATCATAGAGTGATCTGGTTGATTCATATATTGGCCTTTTGTACATTCCACAAGTTCAATAGCTTCCTTGTTGCGTCCATTAGCTGCAATCATGAGTTATAGTTAGGCTTATAGTTCTATAAGTTATGGAGGTTGTTTTGTTATTGAAGGTTTCAAATGAAACTTTTCTACCGCTTACCAAGGATGAAGAAGCTAAAGTCAGACGTACACTCTCTGGGAGAGATAGGTACTTGAGAAGCTTCATAACCTCATGTGATTGACTGGTTTACAAATTTTAATCAATTGGTATTGCAATCTCAGAACGAAGGTCTTGGCTTCGCATGAAAACTCCAACATTGATATTACTGGAGAAACTTTACAGTGCCTCAAACCGGGTGCTTGGCTTAACGATGAGGTACTTCTTTCTTTCATTATCATTCTGTTGCATCTTCCAGTTTTGAATTGATGTATCAATGTTACAATTGGTTCTGTTTTTATAGGTCATCAATCTCTATCTCGCTTTGCTGAAAGAGAGAGAGACTAGAGAACCTCATAAGTACTTAAAGTGTCATTTCTGCAGTACCTTTTTTTACAAAAAGGTTTGTTTGCTTCCAGTTTTAGCTCTCATGCTTCAACAAATACAGGTCTATGTTCACATGCTTATGTTCACATTTGTTCAGCTAGCAGCAGGCCGTTCCGGTTACAATTACGCAGCGGTCAAGAGATGGACTACACAGAGAAAGCTGGGATATAATCTTACGGATTGTGATATTGTGAGTTTTTCTCCCAGAACCTAAAGAAGTTTTGAGTTTCTTTTGTAAAGTTTACAAAACAAGTTTTGACGATGAACCTGTGTAGATATTTGTTCCGATCCACGGACGTTTACATTGGACCCTGGCAGTGATTAACATCAGAGAAAGCAAGTTCCAGTACCTTGATTCACTACAAGGATTTGATCCTACGATATTTAAGTCTCTGGTATAGCTTCTTGATCACAAATTTTGTACCATTTTCATTTTGGAGATGTTAATAACTAATGCCAATCGTTATTTGTTTCAGGCTAAGTACTTAGTGGATGAAGTGAAGGACAAGAGTCAAAAGAATATAGACGTTAGTTTATGGGCAACGGAACGTGTTAAAGACCTTCCTCTACAACAAAATGGGTACGTAATTCCACTTTTGCCTTTAAGTAGAATCGTTAAAATCGGTTACAAGCTTGCTTTGCTCCTTGTAAATTATGATCGAACGCAGCAACCAAATGCAACCGCTCTTTAATAGCTTTTATAATTGCGATTTCGCAGGTACGACTGTGGGATGTTTATGCTTAAATACATAGATTTTTACAGTAGAGGACTGAAGCTAAGTTTTAGCCAGGTAAATTGATTAAAGGTTTGCGTTGGCTTCTGAATCCATATCAATACAAACAATCAAATCGTGAGTGGTGAAACATTGTGTTAAGACTTAAGACTGCTATAAAACATGTTTATTTATTTTTTTTTTCCATCTTTTGCAGAAGGACATGGCATACTTCAGGTTAAGAACAGCAAAAGAGATACTGAGTCTGCGAGCCGACTAATACTACATGTTCTTGTTGATATCAGCTTACTAAGTGACAAACCTAACAATTTTGGTGTAGAAGCCTCTTGGTAAAATCTAACTTGCTTAAGCTGTGGAGAATGCTAGAGAAGAGAATCACATGGAGTCATGGAGGCTGCGTGGAATTTTTGGTTCATTTTTTCTATTTGAAATGTAGTAGTAATAAACCGGCCGGTTTATTTGATTTTCCGGTTAAATTTATCATATCAATTAAATTAGAGCTCGCGGCTGATTTGCCACAATTTGGCGAAAGTTAATCTCGTGTGCCAAAGAATGATCTAATGCCTCAAGATGATGTGCAATTACTCTTTTCTCTCTCATTCTTCCTTTTCACCTTTCTAAAATCTAATGAAAACAATAACTTAAAATAAATAAATAAAAATCGAAAAGAATTGAAAAAGAAAATAAAATAAAACAATCGAATTGATTGGATTTCGGAAATCGGAAATAGTGGTCGGAAATTCTCGAGCTCAGCTCGCTTCTCTCACTCAAAATATTCACTGAACTCGAAATCTTCTTCGACCTGAGCTCATCTATACCTATTCCGCCTCCTCTTTCACCTCCGTAGACAGTGGATGTTCCCTATTCGTTTGTTTGACCACTGCTGAAGCTTCAAGTCCATTGAAAGTGAGTTTCTAATTTGTTTGGTGCATGGATCCGTAAATTGGTTCATTGGATATAGGCATTCCAGTGGTATAGATGCATTGATAGAATAGGCGGTAGATTAAGCTTTTTGAGAAATGTAGCTTGTGAATCGCAGCGAGTGGACTGTATTTGAACTAGATCGGAACCTGCAGAGATGGTACAACTGGTACGAGTGGTACAAATGAGACTTAGTTGATTAAGTGGTTCAACTGGTTCATATAGGTACAACTGCATTTTAAAAAGTAATGGTAGTAAAAGTTCAACTGGTACACATAGTACAACTGTGAGATGTTTTGTAATTGAGAATTGATTATTTTCATTATATTTGCAGGGTTACAATGAGCATGATCATCACAAACATATTTTTCGACCACGGAGGTCATTATGCAGAAGAGGAACTGAAATGGGTTTCAAAGAATCCCACTTGCGCTATAACATTCAAGATCTCATCTTTGGAGGAGATTACGTACTCAGCGATTGTGGATAAGATATGCAGGAAGATTGCAAGAGATGGAGCTAAGCCGCTGCTGAAATTGAGTTACATTCCAATGTCAAATAATCTGCGAGAGAGATGTACATTTTTGATGATGAAGACCTATTTGCTTATCTAACGACAATTGATAATCTGGGATTTAGGAGGATTTTGCATGTGGAGGTAACCAAGAACACGAACAGAACAAATCATAGGAGCGACCACCTGTCTAGAACGGATGCAGAAAGTTCATTTGGTTTGAATTACGAGGAGGAATCAGTTCCAAATGACAGAGGTGATGGTGTCGTTACCATATTCAGAGAGCAACATGTTGAGGAGCCAGAGCCACATATTGAAGAGCCACATATCGAAGAGGTTGAGTCTGATGGTAAAGAAGAGGATGGCAACGAGAAGCGTCCAGAACCAGATACAGTAGAACCTCTATAAAGTAATACTCGATAAAGTAATACCTCGATAAATGAATAGAATTTTCAAGTCCCGAATTCAGTTTTTGGTTTAATTATCCCTCGATAAATTAATAATCTCGCTAAAGTAATAAAATATTGTGGTCCCAACGTTATTACTTTATAGAGGTTTTAATGTAGTAAGGAAGATGGGTTAAACTTCTTTGATGAGGATTTTGAGCTTTCACGTCCTGTAGAAGAAATTAAGTTGGCTGAAGAATGGGAAGATGATATTGGTCTTGAAATAAAACAAGAATTTCCATCAAAGGAGGCATTGCAAGATTTGGTTGACAGAGCTTCACACAAGCATTGTTTTGGTGTCCGCACTTACAAGTCTGACACTGGCCGACTTATCCTAAGGTGCACTCAGAAGAGCGGATGCTGTAATTGGTATATATATGCTGCGAGGAAAGGTGGATCAGATTTTTTCAGTGTCCGAAAATACTGGAACAAACACAACTTCTCACGGGCTGTTGAAAGTAGTAACAGCTCTCGAAGGAGAGGCAACCCACGATTAGTGGCATCGGTTTTGCATGAAGACTATCCAGGTCAGTTTGACACACCAGTTCCAAAAACAATTGTCGATGTTGTTCACCATAGACTTGGTGTGAATGTGTCATACTCAACGGCCTTGAGAGGAAAAAAACTACACGTTAGTGATGTTCGAGGCACTCCTGAAGAAGGCTACAAGATGTTATTTTCTTATCTGTACATGCTGGAGCAGGAAAATCCTGGAAGCAAAACGAATGTGCAACTAGATGCTTTGCACAATTTTGAGTATCTGTTTGTTGCTTTGGGAGCGAGCATTGAAGGGTTTCAGTGGATGAGGAAAGTGATAGTTGTGGATGCAACGTTTCTGAAGACTGTATATGGTGGACAGCTTGTGTTTGCCACTGCTCAAGATCCTAATCATCACCATTACCCTATTGCCTTTGGGATAATTGATAGCGAAAATCATAGTAGTTGGCCATGGTTTCTGGAAAACCTGAAAGCTGTTGTACCAGATGATCCTGAACTCGTTTTTGTTAGTGACAGACATAAAAGCATCATATATGGAGTCTCGAAGGTCTATCCATTGGCTCGCCATGTACACTGTATTTGGCATCTGGCTCAGAACGTAAAAGGGCATGCTCAGCAAGGTGTTAAGAAAGACGATGTTGTTGATAAGTTCATCATATGCGCTCATGCTTATACTGGGTCTGAGTTTAAAAAAGGAGTTTGATGAGTTCAGGAAGCTGTATCCTGCGTGTGCTAAGTTTTTGGTTGACAAGATAGATGTGGAAAGGTGGGCAAGGTGCATTTTTGAAGGAGAAAAGTATAACTTAGACACCAGCAATTCTTGCGAATCTATGAACAGTGTGTTTAGGAAAGACAGAAAGTTGTCTCTCTTACCAATGCTTGATAAGATAATAGAGAAATTCGCTTTTTGGTCCAACAAGTATAGGAACGAATGCGCTTCAATGCCAAGTACAAAGGTCGTTGTGCCTTTTGTGGAGAATGTTCTTCACGAAAGATGTCCAATAGCTAAGCGTTTAACGGTCAGGGAGGTAAATGGTCAGGAATTTCTGTTCGACGTATTTGGTTCAGATGGTGTGGTATGTCTTGTGGATTTGGCGAGCAAAACTTGCGTGTGTAGAATGTTTGACATTGACAAGTACCCGTGTGTCCATGCAATTGCCGCACTCATGGCAAAGATAAAGAAGGATGGAAGAATGTCGACTCTTTCTGTATATGATTTGTGCTCCAGATACTATTTGGTTGAGACATGGGCACGAGCATATGTGAAAACGATCTATACAGTGCCCCATATCTCAACTTGGGCAATCCCGGAGGATGTTCTGAAATTGTTCGCTTATCCTCCTGATTACACAGCAAAAAGAGGAAGAAACCAAGAAGAACGACATCCATCAGAAGGAGAAAGTCGTAAAAAGAAGAAGAAGAAAACGAGTAACAAGTGTAAGCCTCATCAGGATTTGGGTGTTTTTTTTAAACCTCCAAACGAGTAACAATTGCAATTCTGTTGTTTGGATTTGGTATTTATGTTGTTTGGATTTGAATTGGCTTGCTTTAACCGCTTGAATTTGTTTTTAATTATGTTGTATGAAGTTTGTGTGAACAATGTTGCAGTCATGTTGTCTGCAGTGTGTTACTTGAAGTTGTACTGATGGGTTCTAACAGGTTCAAGTATGTACTAATATTCAGTGTTTTTATTATCAAAATTTCGGAACAAGGTTCTACAAGGTTCAAGTAGGTTCAAGTATGTAAATAATGTGGGTTTGTATTCTAATATGGTAAAGGTTATGGAATTACTGAATTATGCTAAAGGTTATGGAATTAGCTGATAATCGACTTGTTCAGAACTAGGTTCTGATATGGTTCTGCCAGGTTCCCGCATGTATAGAGAATGTTCATTGCGTCTGTGAATGTGGACGTGTTTTGGTTTCAAGTACATTTGGTACAACTAGCTCCCATAGGTTCGACTATGCGGCTCGAATTATATACGAACGGCAAATGTTTAGTGATATATTTATGATATGCAATATAGAGGAGTTAATTAAGAAAAAAACATATTTATGTCTACTTATTTGATAGAAAGAACAAAAATTGATAAAAAAAAAATTATCCTACTGGATAAGCATGTTAGTCATCAAGCACCTATACAATATATGAATATGTAGGTAATGTGTCAATGATGTGATTCAAATTAAGAAGAAAACGAGTTTTGTCTAAAATTTTGACATGATAATGTTTGTAATGATAAAATAAGATGAACTATCATTGGTTCAACTTGACCATTACACATTGAAATGTGGTTCTACTACAAAAACCCAAAACTCGCAGATGTTCAACTATGTCTAATTTTGGTTCGACGAATGGCATGAGTACAACTATGACCATTTTTCCCCGAATTTTGCAAATTTTTAACTTTTCCGCCGGCGGGAAAAGTAAGCGGGAATCTTATTATTTTTTAAATTGTTTTATTTTATATTTCCGCCGCAATTTTCATTATTTGGTAATACTTTAAAAGAACGAGAAGAAAAAGGAAAAACAAAGGAGTTTCCCCAAATTGATTTCTAGGGTTCTTATTCTCGATCTCACTCTCTCTCCTCTCTCTCTCTCTCGCTTAGGTTTTCCCTTTGTCTCTTCAATTCCTCTCTTCGATTCCTCTCTCTCTCTCTCATTTTCTGAGATGGGACCTCACAGTTGGGTTGCAACCTCGTCTTCATCTTCATACTCACTCGACGAAAATACCATCAGAGATGGTGAGTACGGTATGCCGAGCTACTGTTACTGCGGTGGAAGGGTCATTAGGGAAACGTCTCGCACCGAACAAGACCCTGGAAAACTATACTTCTCCTGCGAATTCCGAGCGGTTAGTTGTTTGGGTTCTTTTAATGTAGTTCTTTCTAGGGTTTAGGGTTGTTAGATTCATGGTGAACTTTGTTATTTTTGATTGTAGAAACCCGGTTATCATATTCGGAAGTGGTGGGATCGTGTGATTGAAGAGGAGTTAGAAATACTTCACTCTGAATCAAGCGGGTTTCTGGGGAAATTGAGAGTCTTCAAACTCACCACCGTGCCGGAATGGAGGAGTTAATCTCGGAGCTGAAGGACGGCGAGCTAACATTCATCATCATGGACATGCGTATTGCGGAGAAACGTATTTCCTGACCTGAAGGAAGAACATGAACAGAGCAAAGCGGAGATTACAAGGTTGGAGTTGGTGATTGGTGATTTCAACAAGAAGTACAAAGCTGTGGAGAGCACGTTTGCGATTGCTGCAGTTTTACTTCTCCTTGCTTGGTTCTTAGTTTGGTTCAAGTAACAACAACCTTCTTTTCAATTTAGTTGCTGCGGATGAAGACCTCTGTTTTTCAAACTACTTAAGAGGTCTTCTTAAGTTGTGTTTAAGATTTGTGTAAACTTTGTTTGCAAACTATGTCTTTTAATTATGTTTTAATTATGTCTTTTAGTTATTTTTAACTATGTGTTTTCTAATTATGTCCTTTCATTATGTCTTTGCAACTCATGTCAACAAAAAACAAATCATTACAAGTCAAACAAGAAGTCAAGTTAAAACTTATATCATCTTTACCATCACACGTAGTTGTACCTATGCAAACACACTTGAACCATCCAAAAACACAGTCGAACCTATGCAAACACAGTTGTACCAAACAAATTGTTCCACACTTGAACCATCCAAAAACACAGTCGAACCTATGCAAACACAGTTGTACCAAACTCAAAAACAGAAATAGTACACAATCCAAAGTCATAAAACATAGAGATGGTACACAATACATAACTTCCTAAACACAAGCCATCTCAGCCTTGTTTCCTACGTGTGTTGTACGGCTCTTTGCACCTCCTTTCCCTTTTCCACTTGTCTTGCTTTTCTTTTTCTATTTGCCTGACCAGCCACATATGGAGATGAGAGAATAGCTGAAGGTCTGATTGTCCTCTTCTCTTTCTCTGCTGGAGTTTCTTTTCTTCTCTTCTTTGGCGGTTCTACTACTTGCTCCTCCTCCTCCTCCTCCCCTCCTCCCCTCCTCCGCCTCCTCGCCTCCTCCTCCGCCTCCTCCTCCGCCTCCTCCTCTCTTCACTTATATCCCCTGCTACCACTTCTCGGCCGGAGTCCGAAAAGCAGAACCTAGAGGAAAACTACTTGCTCCGCTTCTATCATGAGCCTTCTTGGTTCGTTGCTCATTGACATAACATTCAACCATATCAAGTCTCTCATCTAAGTCCCCAACCATTGCCTTAATCTCTGAGGTAACATCATCCATCTTATCCTCCAACTTCTTTGTTGCTTCCTCGATCAAAGCTTTCATCGTTTCCATCATTCCCTGAACTGATCCACCGTTGTCAGGTGCCTGCATTGGTACTTCATTTGCAAACTCGGTGATACCTCTGCCGGCCAAGTCAATCTTGTACAGAGACTCCCACCATATCTTCTTCTTTTGGACGATTAGATGGTTCTCCAAAGGTCGACTAAATGATCCACGTAGCCAATCCCATCATCACAACCAGGGTCTATGATGCGCTCCATAAGGGTTTCCTCCTCTGAGGTTGGTTCCAAGATGCTTATGATATCCTGCGATTATGAACACATTAAATACACTCATGATAAGCTTGCTCAATTAAGATAAAATAAAGTACACTATATGATGACAAATACTCACCCTATTGCTCCCAATTGCTTCGTTTATCTCGGACAGTGGATAACCTTTCATGTAAGTCGCTTTGAAATTGTGCTTGCACAACCTTGGACAGTCGCTCTCTGCATGAACAGGTTCTCGAAAGGTTCGAGCAAGCGCAGGAATGCACTCATACGCAAAAGCCTGTACATAGAGAGTACTACAATATCACGACCCTATCCACGTAAATTTAAGGAAAATAATTAAAAGAATTACCTCAATAGGAAGAATGTATCCAGAAAAGGTCCATGAATCCTTCTCGTTGACGACGCCTCCCTTGAACTTCTTCGCTACTTTCTTAACTTCATCTACCAAATCATCAAAGGTCAAACGGCCCCAAGGGAATTTTTCGCACAAGTCCAAATCATCCACGACTTTGAGAAAGAATGGCTCTATGTTTCCTTTATATTTGGACTTCGCTTTCAAGACATTGGTTAAGAAATATAGCGCAGCCATCTTCTTCTTGTTAACAGCGCTCTTCACTTTCCCGTAGCTTCTTCTTCACATCTGCTATGGTAATATTGGTCCTTCTCTTGAACCACTTTTCAACAAACTTGAAATCGCCGGCATCCTTGTCCTTCAGCTCCCCATAGTTGCTAGGGTAGTCATGACAATCCAATCCACTCAGCAGCGCATGCTCCTTAATGGAGTACCTAATAGGTACTCCATTAACCACAAACCATAATTCTCTGTCACTATCAGTACAAGCTAGGTGCAGAAGAAGCATCCAAAATCCTTTTGATTTACGGTTTTCCACCAGAGGCATATGAAAGATATGCTTAAACTGAGGATGACTAGAAAACCATTCCAACGCCTGAGGAATTTCTTGATGTCCTTGACCGTATCATTCACATAACACCTCGATGATATCCTACAACTCTTTCTATACTGATCTGGACGAAAGTAAAACTTCTCTGGTGGCAGTGGTATATATTCATCATCAACCTGCCGCCAAGTCAAACAATGTAGTGTTACTAATTATACTTTTACCCGAACCTACTCGAACTTACTCGAACTTGCATTGCGGAATTGAATTTCTAAAAATACATTACCATGACCGGTGCAAAAGAAGAGACATGTGCATCTGAAGGCATTGCTTCAGCGTCTTCTGTTTGTTCCGGTTGAAGTGGTTCTTCCGGTGGGGTTTGATCCGGTTGAGGAATTTCTTCCTGCTGTTGTGGAGATTGTCGATTTTCCTCGCCATCATTGTCATCATTATACTCTCATCTCCTCATCCTGCATGGTTCAAAAAAATTTAAAACAAACCAATGTGATTTTACTTCGCAATAACATTAATCACAAGATACTACATAGTTGAACTTAGTTGAACTTAGAACTACATAGTTGAACTTAGTTGAACTTAGTCAAACTCCCATAGATACTATAATCAATCATCTCCATTATCAAACTCTTAATCCAATTAATCATAATAAACAAGATAATACCTTGTTCTCTTCGTCACCAGACAATTCCTCGTCCTCTTCATCTTTCTCTTCTTCGTGCTCTTCTTCTTTTCCGATTCATCTTCTTTTTCCGATTCAACTCCTTCTGAGCTCATCTTCTCCTCAGTTTGGGCTTCTTTTTCTTTGGGCATTGCTTCTCCGGTTTCCGCCTCTCCTGTCACCATCCGTCTTCTATCGGCAGATTCATGTTCTTTTGTCGAACCGCCTCTTCTGTCGAGTTCGACGGTTCCGTCGCCGGTTCTGTCGACTTCGTCGGTTCCGAACGAAAGGAACGCCTTCTGTCGAGTCGACGGTTCCGCCGCCGGGTTCGTTGGTTCCGCCGCTTCTGTCGACTTCGGCGCGGTTCCGTCACGTTCTGTTGACTTCATCGGTTCCGGAACGAAAGGAACAGATCCTTCTGTCGAGTTCGACGGTTCCGCCTCCGGGTTCGTTGGTTCCGCTTCTGTCGACTTCGGCGGTTCCATCGTCACTTTGTTGCTTTCAACAACACCATTGCAAGATTCACGATAGTTCTTCACTTACTTCTCCGTTACGAGATTCTTCAGTCGATTTCGAATTGTGTGATTTCGAATTGTGATTTAAATTTTTTACTTGCAAAACGGCGATACAGTTAATTTAGGGATTTGGGGTTAAAATCCATTAAACTGGGTCGGGTTTATGGTTTTCGGGTAATACCCTGGTTGGATTCGTAAATACTTTAACTTTCATCCGGTTTTAATGTCTTTTACTTGTCTTTTGATTTAAAAGAAAATGGAAAAGAAATTAATTTTAAGTTATGGCATTTTGGCAACCGGTATCAGAATTTTTTTCATTAAATTATCAAACCCTATCGAGTTGACTGACAAAATGAATATTTGAAAAAGAAAAAATAAATACGACGAATCGGAGATCAAGTCAACTCTTCTTCTCCTCCTACTCAAATTGAATCTGTAACCAGTAGCCGTAAGCATTCGTGGCAACGGAATCTTCCCACCGTTTGTTGATCTGTTTCCCGACGCCGTCTTCGTTCGTCGACTCTTCGCTGTCGGCATTTTCCGTTAACTTGATTGGATTGGATTCGATTCGATTGGAAATCGGGAGAAATGATGTTGCTACCTCGAGAGATGGAGAAGTTAGGGCTTCATCAAGCTGGTTTCCTTGCCCAGAAGCGTCTTGCTCGTGGTATTAGGCTCAACTACACCGAAGCTGTAGCTCTCATTGCCACTCAGGTACTCTCTTCTTCGATTTTAGTTTAACGAACACTATTGCTTCTGATTCGAGTTTCCAATCGTCGTCTCCGTAGATATATTTCCCGAAAGAGCCTAGTTTCAACAGAGATTAGTCGATATGGTTACTCGTATCCTGCTGCTTCATGATTTGAGCTGTTTCTGTTTGCATTTTCTTTTGAGTATTAGATACGCATTTCTGTACATGGCCGTTGTTCTGACTTCTGTAGACTGAATGATTTTGATTTTCGAATATGCTTTTATCGAAGTAAAGTTCTCAAGTTTGTGTCTTGTATACCCAAAACTGGTTTCTAAAAGTTATGGTTCTGATGATGATTGTGTAGATTCTTGAGTTTATTCGTGATGGTGAGAAAAGCGTGGCCGAGCTAATGGATATTGGGAGACAACTATTAGGAAGGTGATAGGATGATAAACTGTATATAGTTTTGATCCAATTGTGTTATATAGTTTGATAACTTGACTAATGCTGCATTTTTCTTGTTTGATCCAATAGGAGACAGGTTCTTCCTGCTGTTGTTCATCTTCTGTATACGGTTCAGGTGGTTTCATCTATTGAGTTTTCACGATTGGTCAATTGATTTTTTATGTTCCTTTTGCTCACGAAATGTCAAGTTATCGTAACTAGTTATAGTGTTGTAGGTCGAAGGGACATTTCATGACGGTACAAAGCTAGTCACAGTTCATGAACCGATTTGCAGTGAAAACGGGAATCTTGAATTAGCTTTGCATGGATCTTTCCTTCCAGGTTCGATTCAATCTTTCATTTCTACAGTTAGCTTCTAATGTTTTGGAATAATTTGCTTAGAGTGAATCCTTTTCAGCTCATTAAATGAAAAATTTATTTACTATCTATGCTTTTGGAGAAACCAACTTGAATGATAATATTCATTGCCAGATAGAAGTTAGTCCAAGTAGGAATGTTATTTATGTGGAGAGGTTATGATATGGTTATGGCAATGGCTTGTTTCGCAGTCCCTTCACTGGATAAGTTTCCAGAAGCTCATGATGAAGTAGCTCCCGGCGAAATAAAATATGGAGATGGGAGTATAATAATAAATCATGGAAGGAAAGCAGTAGTCCTGAAAGTCGTGAACACTGGAGACAGACCAGTACAGGTGTGTTGATTTTTGTCATTTATTGCTTCTTCCGTGTTTCACTTTTACTGTAAAGATAGATTCACGATTGTATTTAACTTTTAAGATTTCTATTTTCAGGTTGGAAGTCACTACCATTTTATTGAAGTGAATCCACTGTTGGTGTTTGACAGACGTAAAGCTCTTGGTATGCGTCTAAACATACCAGCTGGAACGGCTGTGCGATTTGAGGTTTGGTTTATGAATCTCCTTTTCTCTTGTTTCATTTCTCATATACCTTGTTGATTTGGCCACAATTAGAAAGATCTTTAATATCTCATCTGTGACCTATCCAGACGGTGCTTATCCTGGAAATGAATACGGAAAAAAAAACCAAGATTAAGATATAAAACCTTAGGGATTCTTTGCTGTTACCATTACACACTCTGTTAACTTGATACCTTTTGTTATGGTTTTTGTAGCCAGGAGAAAGTAAAAGCGTTGTGCTTGTGAATATTGGTGGACATAAAGTGATAAGGGGAGGAAATGGAATTGTTGACGGTCGGGTTGATGATGTCAACTGGACAGTTGTAATGGAAGCCATGGAGAGGAACAGCTCTAAGCACCTGGAAGAGGACGATGCTAGGTTAACTCCTCATTATTTTCTCTTTATTTATGATCCAAGATTTGGTTTTAACATGGTTACCTTACTTGGTATACTAAAAAAAATTGACGTTTTAAATATTCTTTGCAGTGAGGGGATCGTGGGGGAAGATCCTAGATTTACAACTACAATTTCGCGTGAAAAGTATGCAAATATGTATGGTCCTACCACTGGCGACAAGCTTCGGCTAGGAGATACTAACTTATATGCAAGAATCGAAAAAGATTATACCGTTTATGGCGATGAATGTGTTTTTGGAGGTGGAAAAGTTTTAAGAGAAGGCATGGGTCAAGGAATAGAGACACCCGAGGCTCTTTCCTTGGATACTGTCATTACCAATTGTGTGATAATTGATTATTCAGGAATCTTTAAGGCAGATATTGGCATTAGAAACGGTCATATTGTTGGTCTTGGGAAAGCAGGAAATCCGGATACCATGCATGGCGTGCACAGCAATATGCTTATTGGGGTAATTTAATTCACTGTATATATACACAGTAAATATCTTTATGTGCTACTCACCTCCTCTTGTTTAATTTTTTTAGGGTAAAACTGAGGTTATTGCTGGAGAAGGAATGATTGTAACTGCAGGAGCTATAGATTGTCATGTGCATTTCATATGTCCTCAATTGGTATATGAAGCAGTGTCAAGCGGTGAGCATATTTTTGTGCTGTCTGAGATCAGATAAAGTTTGCAAGTGTCTGAGATCACTTGACTTCAAGTCATAGTTATTTGCAGGCATTACAACTATGGTTGGAGGAGGGACAGGACCTGCTTATGGTACACGTGCTACTACCTGCACACCTTCTCCGTTTGATATGAAGTTAATGCTGCAGTCCACGGATAGCTTGCCACTAAACTTTGGGTTTACAGGGAAGGTGGGATATGTTTCTTCTTGATAATGATATGCTTGTTATCTTTTTTCTTGAAAGTCCACACTTTTCCAGATATATACACCAATAGCTGACTAGAACTCTTACGGTTAGCAAAATGTATCGTTGTTAGGGGAATACAGCTAAACCTGTTGAGCTTCGTCACATACTGGAGGCTGGAGCAATGGGATTGAAGCTGCATGAGGACTGGGGAACTACTCCTGCTGCGATAGACAATTGTTTAGCAATTGCAGAAGAATATGATATCCAGGTCTTCTCTTTTCCTTGACATCCTCTTTTAAGAAACAAAATCTGGCAGTTCCCCAAAATGTACTCACTTGTTTGGATTTGGACAGGTGAACATTCACACTGATACCTTAAATGAATCGGGTTTTGTGGAGCACACAATCAATGCATTTCAAGGGAGAACAATACATACATACCACAGGTTCATTAGCATCTCACCACTTAGATGCTAACAACAATACTAAAGAAGGGTCACTGCCTATTTTGGAAGTAAATATTGAATTTCTTTTTTCGTTTCTTAAAATTCTTCTGGACAGCGAAGGTGCTGGTGGTGGACATGCGCCTGATATCATCAAAGTTTGTGGAGTAAAAAACGTACTCCCGTCATCAACCAACCCAACACGGCCGTACACGAAGAATACCGTAGATGAACATCTTGACATGCTGGTATGATATTTTATCAAGAGTATACGACTAGTAGTGAATTGCTATACTTTTGTCATGTTAATAACCTCATATGCGAAACACAAACAGATGGTTTGCCATCACCTTGACAAGAACATCCCCGAAGATGTAGCTTTTGCTGAATCAAGGATAAGAGCTGAAACAATAGCAGCAGAGGACATATTGCATGATATGGGAGCAATCAGCATCATCTCCTCAGACTCGCAAGCAATGGGTCGCATTGGAGAGGTTCATCCCTCTAAACCATAAACATTTTTTTTTTTGAAATCAATACTTGAATCTGCGTAGATTGCTTACTTTTTTGTGGCATTTTCTCTTGTACGTTCCAATTTTGTTTTTACAGGTAATAAGCAGAACTTGGCAGACTGCTGATAAGATGAAGGCTCAGAGGGGAGTGATTGGTCCTGACACAGCTGATACGTTCCAATTTTGTTTTTACAGGTAATAAGCAGAACTTGGCAGACTGCTGATAAGATGAAGGCTCAGAGGGGAGTGATTGGTCCTGACACAGCTGATGATGATAACGCCAGGATAAAGAGATATATTGCAAAGTACACTATAAACCCAGCTATAGCCAATGGGTTTGCTGACTTAATTGGCTCAGTTGAGGTACGCTTATCCTCAAACACACACGTCTCATATCTTACTATATACAGATTTCTCTTCTTGTTGCATGCTTTCATATCTTATCTCCTGCATTAATGAGATTCTTTATGGATTTAGAGGGATTTATGATTTTGTAGATTAGGAATAATGCAAAATGCTAGTTTGGCTGCATAACGGAAGTCATGTAACCACTTAACCTCGAAAAGCACTATTCTGCAGGAGAAGAAGCTGGCTGATCTTGTTTTGTGGAAACCGGCTTTCTTCGGAGCAAAACCGGAAATGATAATAAAAGGTGGCAATATAGCCTGGGCTAATATGGGCGATGCAAATGCTAGCATACCAACTCCTGAGCCGGTAATCATCACTCTTGACATGTTATCTATTATGTGGATGAAAAAATATAACACTCTTTACCTTTATCTTATGACGACGCTATAGGTCATATCAAGACCTATGTTTGGAGCATTTGGAAAGGCCGGAAGTGAAAACTCTGTTGCATTTGTCAGCAAGGCATGTCATCTTTTATCACATCACTCTATATCTTTCCTTTCTTTCTTCAACTGATTCAGTTAACATGAGTATAGTTTCTTTATTCTTACCTAAATTCAGGCTGCTTTGAGAAACGGTGTAAAAGAAGTTTATGGACTCAAGAAAAGAGTTGTAGCGGTATCAAACGTGAGGAAGCTCACAAAACTCGACATGAAACTGAACGATGCGCTTCCGAACATCACTGTGGATCCGGAGACGTATGTTGTCACAGCAAACGGTGAAGTGCTTTCTTGTGCACCAGCTTTAATCACTAGCAGAACAGTGATCAAGCCACAGAAAAAAAAAACAATACGCATGACATAACAAAATGTCAGTTGATAAGACAGTATTAAATTAGGCCAGATTATTATACCAAAAGCTGATTAAAAACAAACCACAGCTGTAGTTGGCTGAGATTTCTTTCCTAGCTGGGATATGTAAACATGAGATATTTTATTTATAAATGAGACGGAGAAAGGGTTAAAGCTTCTTACCAATAATCCTTCTTACTAATAGACATGGCAATTTTTAATATTCTCAGTGAGCTCCAAAAAATGAAATCCGATTTTCATATCTGCGTTAAGGTTGTTCGAAGATGGACAAATCAAACAGAATGGTTTGGACATTTTCTAGAGATCATTCTCCGTGATGAGATGGTATAATTTATATATATTGTCTCTTATTGATAAATTTGTAGTTTGTATATTACTTTTTTATCTGTAATTTGACTTATTGGTAACTTATATTTTTTTGACTAGGGTACAATGATCCAAGCCTCTATTCCGAATTGAATGTTGAAATCAAAAGATAACAAAACTGCGCGGAGCTACGGATATATTCATATAAAAAACTTTTTGTTTTAAAATATTTATATATGGTATGATATGTATCTGCAAATTTTTTTTACTTGTTTTGTTTTGGTATTGATAGAACGGTTTATGCTTTATATAGTTTTGATCAGAATTATATAAAGCACAAACCGTTCGATCAGTGCCCAAACAAAATAAGTAAAAATTATTTGGAGTAGGTGTCATACCATATATAAAGTTACTCTGAAACAAAAAGTTCCTTTTATGAGGATATCCCGAGCTATGCGCAGTTTTGTTATCTTTTGTTTTCGTATTTTATATTTGTTACCATGTTAAACTTATCAAACCTGAGGCAGCTCACAAAACTCGACATGAAACTGAACGATGCGCTTCCGAACATCACAGTGGATCCGGAGACATATGTTGTCACAGCAAACGGTGAGGTGCTTTCTTGTGCGCCTGCCAATTCAGTCCCTCTCTCCTGGAACTATTTCCTCTTTTAAACGTTTTTGTTGAAATTTTTCTCAATTGCTTTGTGCATTATAGGCATTGTTTAACTAAATTTTGATACACGTAAAGAAATTTAGCAAGTATGGCATATGTGATGATTTGTTGTTGTAATATTAACTTCTCTGAGCAAATAAAAAGTGGAAAGTAAATGTAGTGAAAGATAATCAAGTACAAGTCACAAGAGGATCTTAAACGAATTAAGCACATTTATGCTGTTGTGCAACGTTTATACTTTATACAGTTAATGGAGTTCAATGAAAAGATCTAAACGAAGCACTTGATCACTACCAGAACCGTGATTAAGCCACAGAAAAGATATTTTTCTTATCTGTAATTTGACTTATTAGTTACCTATATTTCTTTTGTCTAGGGTACAATGATCCAAGCCTCTATTCTGAATATACGAGTTGAAATATTGAACGTTGAAATCAAAAGATAACAAAACTGCGCGTAGCTTCCGATATATTCATAAAAGGTACTTTTTTGCTTCAGAGTAACTGTATATATGGTATAATACCTACATGCAAATAATCTTTTACTTGTTTTGTTTGGTATTGATGAACAGTTTGGGTTTTTTATAATTTTGATCGAACGATTTCTACTTTATTTAATTTTATCCATAACCATTAGATAAATATCACCTGAGAACTAAATCCAAGAACACTCAAATTCCTAGAGTAAAATCCCCACAAGCTGATCATGTCTTTGTCTCTGAAGAAGCTGAAGAAGCCGTCACTGCAGCAATCAGACATGATATCATCACTTTCTCAATCAGACAAGATATCATCACATGCCTGATTGAGGAAGTGATGATATCATGTCTGATTGCTGCGGTGACGGCTTCATTAGCTTCTTCAGAGACAAAGACATGATTCGCTTGTGGGGATTTTACTCTAGGAATTTGAGTGTTCTTGGATGTAGTTATTGGGTGATCTTATCCCCTAAACTTTTTCTCAGATAAAATTATATAAAGTATAAACTGTTCGATCAAAATTATATAAAGCACAATCCGTTTAATCAATACCAAAACAAAACAAGTAAAAATTATTTGCAGGTAGGTGTCATACCATATATAAAGTTACTATGAAATAAAGAAAAATCATTTTATGGCCCAGGAGCTACGCACAGTTTTATTATCTTTTGTTTTGGTATTTTATATCTAAAGCTTATTTTTGTTATGTCATTGAAAAGTTTAACATGTCAAATGCTGAGAAAAATCCACCGCTATTTGATCAGAAGTATCACATTCTCTTCTCGACTCAAAAATGTCATCAGAAGAGTGTCTGATGTGACAGAAAATCCATTCTACAATTTCTGGAGTTTCAAAGATGTGCTCGATGATGAACTCATAAAAAATACCCATTAGGTATGCATAACTCTTTGATTTAACATTTACTGTTTATATACTATATATAGTAGTGAATTTATTTTTTTTAGAATGAAATTGTGCATCAGTTATTCTTATATACTATACTCTCATGGGTGTTATTGTTAGAGTTGGGTTGGAAAACCTTAAAAGATGAGAATGGTGAAAGAATTGAGCCTTACGAAGATAATAAGTACATGAATTTCACTATAAGGGACATCAAGTAAGTTGAAATTCCGGATCTATGTTTTATTTTGTCAAAATATTAGACAGTTGAAACCCTATTTCATTGAGTAATAAAGTTTTGTTTCATGTATTTTGTAAGTGGTAACGATTTACATTTCCTAGCGACTGGGAGATATATTAAGCAGGTCAGAAGAAAGCTGAATAAGCAAAAAATGTTTCGATTTGACATGACTTTTTGTATCTTAAGCTTATGGAAAGTTGGTGATTTCAAAGCTAATATTATCGTCCAAATTTATATTATTATCGTGTTTTATGTAAACATGCTACATAAAAATAATATTGATCGTTTGATATACAAAAGATGTGTTTTTTTAGTAAAACGTCTAGGACTTGGTGTGTTTTTATAAATCTCCATATGCTTATACAATAATTTTTGCCAATATTATTTTACTGAAAGCTATTGCCTTTATTTGTATAGAAAACGTCATGAGAGTGACAAGTGTTGAAGGAGTTTCTGATATTTTGGAGGATGTGGATGATGAAGGATTTGAGGAGTTTAAAGAATGTGAGGTTTCAGACAAATTATAATTATGAATATGTTGTTTTAAAAGTTTAGTGATTTATATGTTAAACTTGCGAAATTGTTTAACTACATCTCAGGGCGGAGTGTACGGATGTTTGGCATGAAGAAGTCAGTGGACACGAGGACGACTGTCCTTTTGATATCTCTTTTGTAACTAAATCTTTCAAGATTTAAATTATCATATTGCATTTATATAGTTGAAACTATGATGACACTCTTGTTAAGTTTTGGGTTGAGAGATTATGTTTGTTTATTACATTAAGATAACTACGAGTACTTTTTTAAGTATTTGAATATTGTGATACTGAAAATACGATATTATATTAATCTGAAAAATGTAAATTATGTATATACATTAAGGAATGTGTTTCAAAAACGATATCTTAGAGATTGTTTCCTCGATATAATACTGAGTTCTGTGATACTAGGGAAGAAGCAAAGCACCTTTATGCTGTTGTGCAAAGTTTACAAAGTTAATGAATTTTTACTGAAAAGATCTAAATGAATCACTTATTCACTAGCATAACACTAATATCAAGCCACAAAAGAAAAAATAATACGCATGAGTCATTTGATAATATTAAATTGGGCCAGATTCAAACAAATCACAGTGGAGTTTGCTGAGATTTCTTTCCTAAGTTGGAGATATTTTATTCCAAATGAGTTGATTTGGTTTTATCTTTTTTTCTCCGATTTTGTTTTTGGCAATTTCGTCCATTTTATGGAAATACAGGTATTATTTGTTTTTATTTATTTTTGTTGACTGAATTTCAAAAAAATCTAACAGACCAAATCAAAGATAAAATTTTGTTGACTGAATTTCCACTTTTCCGTCTCCCTCTCAATTCAACCTAAATCTTCTCCTCTCTCCACCCTTTAAATACCGGAACCACATTTCTCACTTTCACCTCGAATCTCGCAAACAACTCTTATCTCTCACTCTCTCTAATTCGGCCACGTGTTCATCATCGAAACGGCGCAGGTTCCATGCGATTCCGAGGGTACGTGCATGCGGTGCAACGCAACTCCTCATGCACTACGGCTTGGCACGCTTCCTGCCTGTCTTCCCCTCCGGAATCCCTGGCTTGGCAGTGGGAGTGTCCCGATTGCTCCGGCGATCCTCATGGCGGCGTTGTCGCTGAATCCAACGAAAATTTGGATCTCATGGCTGCGACTCTGACGGACGCTGAAAAGGCGAAGAAGAGGCAGGAGCTGATGGGTGGCAAAATCGGTGTGGATGAAGAAGAGAACAAGGATGCGGGAGATGACGATGTCGTGGCCGCGCTAGGAGCAAACCTGACTTGCATTTTCTGTATGCAATTGCGTGAGAGACTTTAGATCAATTTGCCATATTTTGCTCAGACAAAGTCCAGGTGGGAAACTAATTTTCAACTGTATAGATCCTGATAACAAATGTCTGGAATCTAGTTGAAGACTCACCTTGAGATTTCAGACATTTGGTATCACATGATCCATATAGTTATAAATTAGTTTCCCACCTGAAATTTGCCTGAGCAAAATATAAGTGGCATGAGAAACAGACTGAAAAAAAAAAACTAGAAAACCACAAAACAATGTCATTCCAAATAAATTTTAAGTTTAGAAAGGGTTCTCAAAATTTATGATTTTAGTTGTAATTATAGACAAGAAGCAAAAATATAATGCTAGTTTTTTTGTGTGTGTGAAACTGTTCTTAAATATAAGCACTTCTGGAAACATAAAAAAAATGATAGATTAAAGAAGAATACATTTAATTTTTCTTCGTCTTGATATTGCAGTTCAAAGCTCTTTGAAGGAAACATCATTGTATAAACAAAGAACAAATTAAACAAAAGAAAATAGAAGATCTGAGGATACACCAAACAAACTTGTTTAAGTAAACGATTTTGCGAGTTGTAGAAGGGAGTTAAGTAAACTTATCTCCCTACGTCTACGTCTACGTCTTCGTAGAAACACAACTTCTACGTCTTGTAATGTTACTGGAACCAATACTGCTCTTCTCCTCGGGGGCTTTTCCTCCATTTCCCAAGTCTCTAATAAAAACGAAGAAACGGTATTTAATTTAACAAACTAAATTTCATTCAATCGAATAATGTTTTGTGTAAGTAAGATGGATGGCTCTCTTCACCAATCCGTATTAGATACTTTTATGAGACAAGTTAATGGTGAGTGGCTGGGTCTCTTCACCATTCAAAGTTAAACGGTAGAAGTAACTAAAAGGCAAACAAACAGAATCGAATTGTTCACCTGTTTAGGATGTGTCATTTAACAAGTCCGTGAATTATTTTCTTATTTAGAGCATCTATTTATAAAAGTTATCATTTGATAAATTATGAGTGGCGAGTGTGAAAGGCTAAAAGCTTTGTCATTTCAATATATTTTTGATGGAGTCGTAGTTCTGCATGCAACTCCGATGAAATCTGATAGACCACTCTTTCTTCTTTGTTTTCTTCATTTGCTGCCTAAGACTTTTAGTAAGCACTACCATCTTCATTTATGATAGCAACCTGTATCAAAGGATAAAAGCTAAAAATCTCATAGAATTTTATAAAATAGTTTACTAAAACGTTGAATCATAAAGCTATCTAAAACACATAATTCATATATATCTACATAGAAAATAATACAATCAAACCTGTACGTAGAGTTTGAAACATGGAAGAGTTACTAGAAAAACAGATTATATACGTACACTCCTCACAAATAATTTCTAGATATTTAAGCAATGCCTATCAATCAAAATTATTAACCCATTGCACAAAAAAAAGAATTATTAACCCACTCTTCCGGAACTATTTCCTCTTTTAAACGTTTAGTTGAAATTTTTCAGTTGCTTTGTGCATTATATAGGCATTGCTTAAACTAATTTTGATTGATACACCTAAAGCAATTTAGCAAGTATACGCATAGGTGATGATTTGTTGTTGTAATATTAGCTTCTATGTACACGAATTTCTTTTGTAAAAGGCGAGAGGAGAACTAAAAAAAAAAAAAAAAAAAAAAAACAACACACAATGACGTCAGTTGATAATATTAAATTAGGCCAGATTATTTTACCAAAAGCTGATTAAAAACAAATCACAGCTGGAGTTGGCTGAGATTTCTTTCCTAGCTGGGATATGTGAAGAGGAGATATTTTGTTTATAATGAGATGGAGAAAGGGTTAAAGCTCCTTACCAATAATCCTTCTTACTAATAGACATGGCAGTTTTTAATCTTCTCAGTGAGCTCCACACAAAGAAATCCGATTTTCGTATCTGTGCTAAGGTTGTTCGGAGATGGACAAATGAAACAGAATGGTTTGGACATTTTCTAGAGATCATTCTCCGTGATGAGATGGTATAATTTATATATTGTCTCTTATCAATAAATTTGTAGTTTGTATATTTTTCTTACCTGTAATTTGATTTATATTTTTTGACTAGGGTACAATGATCCAGGCCTCTGTTCCGAATGGACTAGCTGAAAGATTGAACGTTGAAATCAAAGAAGGTGACAGTTATGTCATTGAAAAGTTTAACGTGTCACCTGTAGAGAAAAATCCACCGCTATTTGATCAGAAGTATCACATCTTCTTCTCGACTCATACTGTCATGAGAAGTGTCTGATGTGACAAATGATCCATTATACAATTTCTGGAGTTTCGCAGAGGTGCTCGATGATGAACTCATCAAAAAATACCCATTAGGTATGCATAACTCTTTGATTTAATATCTTACTGTTATATACTATATATACTCTTATATATATATAGTAGCGAATTTAAATATTTCCAGAATGTAATTTTGCATAAATTGTGTTGTAGTTGATCTCATGGGTGTTGTTGTTAGAGTTGGGTTAGAAAAAACCTTAAAAGATGACAATGGTGAAAGAATTGAGCCTTACAAAGATAATAAGTACATGAAATTCACGATAAGGGACATCTTGTAAGTTAAAATTCAGGATATATGTTTTATTTTGTCAGAATATTAGACAATTGAAACCCTATCTTCATTGAATAATAAAGTTTGTTTCATGTATTTTGTAAGTGGTAACGATATACATTGCCAAGCGACTGGGAGATATATTGAGCAAGTGAGAAGAAAGCTGAATAAGCAGAAAATGTTTCGATCTGACAAGATGTTTTGTGTCTTAAGATTATGGAGAGTTGGTGATTTTAAAGGTAATATTATCGTCCAAATTTCTATTGTTATCGTGTTTTGTGTAAACATGCTACATAAAACTAATTTTGATCGTTTGATATACAAAAGATGTGATTTTATAAATCTCCATATGCCTATGCGATAATTTTTGCCAATATTATTTGATATTGAAAGCTATTACCTTTATTTGTATAGAAAACGTCAGAGTGACGAGTGTTGAAGGAGTTTCTGATATTTTGGAGGATGTTGATGATGAAGGATTTGAGGAGTTTAAAAGAATGTGAGGTTTCAGACAAATTATAATTGTGAATATGTTGTTTTAAAAGTTGAGTGATTTATATGTTAAACTTGCGAAATTGTTTATCTACACCTCAGGGCCGAGTATACGAGTGTATGGGATGAAGAAGTCACCGGACATGAGGATGACTGTCCTTTTTAACCAAATCTCTCAAGATCTAAACTATCGTACTGCATTTATGTAGTTGGAACTATGATGGCACTTTTGTTAAGTTTTGGGTTCATGAACTATGTTTATTTTTTTTATACTATGATCAAAACAAATCACAGTTGGAGTTAGCAGAGATTTCTTTTCTAATTGGGAGATATTTTATTCCTAATGAGTTGATTTGGTTTTATTTTTTTCCTCCCATTTTCTTTTTTGGCAATTTCGTCCATTTTATGGAAATAGAGGTATTTTTTTTTTTTTTATATTCATTTCATTTTGTTGACTGAAATTCAAAAAAATCTAAAAGACCCGCTACTCCACTTTTCGTCTCCCTCTTAATTCACCCTAAATCCTCTCCTCCCTCTCCACCCTTAAATCCCGGAACCCACATTTCTCACTCTTATCTCGAATCTCGCAAACAGCACTTATCTCTCTCTCCATCTCTCTAATCCTCTCTCTAATTTCATCATCGGAATGGCGCAGGTTCCAATCGATCCCGAGGGTATGTGTATGCGGTGCAAAGCAGCTCCTCCGCCGGAGGAATCTCTCTTTTGCGGCACGTGCACTGCGCCTTGGCACGCTTCCTGCCTGTCTTCCCCTCCGGAAACCCTAGCTTCGACTCTGCAGTGGGAGTGTCCCGATTGCTCCGGCGTGATCGATCCTCATGGCGGCGTTGTCGCCGAATCCAGCGAAAATTCGGATCTCATGGCTGCGATTCACGCGATTGGGGCTGACCCGACTCTGACCGAAGCGGAAAAGGCGAAGAAGAGGCAGGAGCTGATTGGCGGCAAAATCGGCGTGGATGAAGAAGAGAAAAATGATGTCTTTGCCGCGCTCGGAGAAAACCTGAACTGCCTTTTCTGTATGCAATTGCCTGAGAGACCCGTCACGGTTTGTCCCTCTTTCCCTCCAATTGCGTCTCTCTTTTGCTTGTTCATGGAATCTCTGAAGCCGAATTCAATTTTTAGGGGTTTTGTTGATGTTTGGTTAATGATCGAATCTATTCTAGGGTTTTCAATATCTAGAGGTCTTTTGTTGGTTTGATGAATTTGTTAAACCGCGAATCTAGTTTAGATCTCGCTTTTCTTATGGAATCTTCATGGACTTAATTGTGCTTACCAGTAAAGAAAAAATTTGTGTCAAAGAAGTCAATTTTCAACCTTTGTTTATGGTTGATCAACTTTGTACTCGTTTTTGGTTGCGGTTAGTATCATGATGGCTACTTTACCGTGTCAATAGGCAACTTAATTTCTGCAAATGAGTGTGTATAAAACTGTACACTTTTGTATTGGTTTTTGGTTGCTGTTAGTGGTCTGTTTTTTCAATTCATTCTTGTCAATGTTAAACTGTTGTTTGCTTGTTTTTGGTTGCTGAGTATTGATATTGTGAGCTTTAGGTGGTATAAGTATTCTGACAAATTTGAAGACGATTAAGCAGATTTGACAAATATCTTGTGAAATTGTTTTGCTGAGTATTTGAGATTGTGAACTGATATATTTCGTGTGTGTATTTTGCAGGGACCATGTGGGCACAATTTCTGTCTCAAGTGTTTTGGGAAATGGGCTGTTGGTCAAGGCAAGCGTACTTGTCCCAAATGCCGCACTGCATTTCCTGCCGGAATGGTCACAAATCCTCAGATCAACTATGCACTTGTCTCTGCCATTCGTCTGGCCAAAGATCCTCAGCGAGCTGCTGCTGTTCATCACGTCATAAGAAACGAAGACTTGCCTGATAGAGCGTTCGCATCGGAGCGCGCAGTGAATGCAGGTTACTCAAATGCTACCGGCGGCAGAATCTTTGTGACAACACCACCAGATCATTTCGGTCCAGTTACAGCGGAATATGATCCTGAAAGAAACCAGGGCGTGTTGGTCGGAGAGTCTTGGGGCTATAGAGATGGGTGTAGACAGTGGGGGATTCACTACCCACACATGGCTGGAATTGCTGGTCAATCAAAGTATGGATCTCAGTCTGTGGCTCTCTGTGGAGGTTATGATGACGACGAGGACCACGGTGAATGGTTCATATACACCGGAAGGTTTGGTTTTTTCTTTTTCATCACTCTTTTATCTTACGCAGACGTAATACAGTTTAGTGATAAGACTTTCTATCTTTTTGTATTGAATATGTGTCACACAGTGGAGGAAGAGACCTCAGCGGCAACAGAAGGACTAGCGATGAGCAAACGTCTGACCAGAAGTTTGAAAGGTCTAATGAAGCTTTAAGACTGAGTTGCCAAATGGGTTATCCTGTTCGTGTTATCAGGTTAGCTGTTTTATGAGCACAAGTCAAATAAAGTTTGAACATGAAACTATGGCTGAAAGTTTGATACTAAAAATTAAAATAATTTCTTGATAAATAAACAGGTCTTTCAAAGAGCCTTCTTCATATGCGCCTGAGACAGGATACAGATATGACGGGGTTTATAGGGTTGAGAAGTGCTGGATCAAGGTTGGAATACAGGTACGCACACAATTATGTTTTTCACTCTTCTTTTTTATTCAGTTCTTGATTCTTTTCCTAACCTTTGTTTTGTCCATAGGGTGTTTATAAGGTCTGTCGTTACCTCTTTGTTAGATGTGATAACGAGGCAGCTCCATGGACCAGGTCTGATCTAACTTCTTGAGAACCTGCCTTTTTTTTTACATCTTTTCTATTTCAGAGTTTAATTACGCTGTGTTATATATATACTCTGCAGTGATGAGCATGGAGATCGTCCAAGGCCTTTGCCTAATGTTCCAGAGCTGGAGATGGCAACAGACTTGTATGAGAGGAAGGAAACTCCATCATGGGATTTTGATGTAAGTTTCAAGATAACTTTCCGAGTGTGATCACATATCAAGTCTTTGTTTCCTGGTTCATTATCTTTAATCTTTTCCATGTATGTTTACTTGATCAGGAAAGTGATGGTCGCTGGAAATGGATGAAGCCTCCACCTGCCAGCAAAAAGGCACGTGGTGAGAAAGCACAATCGAATACCAAGAGAAAAAGACTTGTGAAAGGTTTGAGTCTCCTACTCTCTTGCCAAAAAGGGTTAACCTAATTCAGAATGTTTTACATCAATAATCATATTCAAAAGTAGGATGCTTTATGGAATACAGTTTGGTCGTATCTAAACCGTTGTTGGGGTTTTTGTGTGTGTGTTTAATGCAGAGTTGAGTTGCAAAATCTGTAAGCAATTGATGAGTCTTCCTGTAACAACACCATGCGCTCACAACTTTTGCAAGGCATGCTTAGAAAGCAGATTTGCTGGGCAAACAGCAATGATTGATAGAAACAAAGGTGGACGCACGCTTCGTGCAAGGAAGAACATCATGAAATGCCCTTGTTGCCCCAACGACATTTCTGATTTTCTCCAGAAGGACCCTCAGGTAAAAACATCCTCATCATCATCTCTTTTTCTCGCATTGGTCACTCTTAATGGAGTTAATACCTCTTCTTTTACGAATCCATTTAGTCATTTTGATGTGTCCATTCATGAAAAGTGACAATCTCAATAAGTCTTGTGAAATTGCCATTGGATTCTGAAAGGTAACTATTGTGTGGAAACAGGTGAATAGAGATTTAATGTCAGTGATTGAGACGCTGAAGACAGAAGAAGAGGAGGCAGTGCCTGTAAGTGCATCAGATGAAGAAGGTGGAAGCTCAAGTGTAGATGGAAACTCTGAGATCAAAGACGCTGAGGAAGTAGAAGAAACTCCGGTGGTGACTGAAGATGCTGATGAGCAACCAAGGAAAAGGATCAAACTTGACACTGACACACTCGTTTCTTCTGCGATTGTTGTCGAGTCTGGCATGGAGGAAAAAGACTAAACTGAACCTATCTAATGGCTTCATCTTTTTTTTTTCGATCGAACCAAAATGTTTTGTTGTTTTTATCATACATCTCTATCTTTTTTGCTTTTTAACCATATTTGCTTTAACTAACCTGTTTGTACCATTTTGGTATATTGGTTTGTACTTTTAAACATTATATGAAAGGTATTTTGCCAATTTGGGGAAAAGTTGATGAAAATATTATTCAGTATTCTCTCTCCCTCATGTGTTCATCATCATCAAAACACATATCCTTATAGGCTTCTAGGTGATCTACTTCCCTTTGTATCATCACCCTTTAGACTGTTGTTGCTTCACCTTGCATGTGAGCAGCTCTTGAAGCCATAGCTCGAAGGTTAACCTATATTTCTCTCTGTTTCTGCTTCTTAGCGTTTATAGGACTCGGCGTTTCCTTGTCTCTCAAGTTAGCAGAAGCAGATGTTTGTGATTCGATTTCTTTAGGAAACAAAAGCTGAATTGTGTTCCATGAACCGTATTAACAGTACAGTATCTTCCATTTCCGCATAAAAGTAATAACATTTTTTTAGATAAATCTGATAGCTTTTGATCGAAAGCTTAGAAAACTTGCTAATATTATGCTTAGAGACAAAATTTAAGCAATCAACAAACTAAAAAATCAGGAAAATTAGTTAAGGAAGCTTAAGATAACGCTTACATGTTAAGCACCTTACGAAAATCCAACACACATGTTAAATCTCCATTTTCCTGGGACTATTTCATCATTTTTTCAAACTAATATTTCTGGACAAGTTCATGCATTTGTGTGATACAAACTACACATCCAAGTTATTTAAATTAGAAACAGCCTAGAACTAGTCCTTAATGCAACAAACATCGTAAAAAATGTATGTAATACAAGTGTTTTAATGGAGAAAATGGGAGTTTTGAGAATTAATACTTTGTGGATCGACATTGTTAGACATATCTAGAGGGTTTTGATCCAAAACTCATCAAATTTTTATATATTTACGGATTTACTTATTAGTTGCTTGCATTTTGGGCATTTCCTTCCACGGGGTCAGTTTCGTAGCAACATCTTGGATACAGAGTCACAGAGTTTATGAGACATGATTAAAAACTCTGTATTAGATTCCTTAGTGTCTATAACCCAGTAACAAAGGGAGAGATTGTGAGTATATTTGTTACAGGTTTTAGACACAAGATAAAGATGTTGATTTATGTCAAGATGTTATGAAGAAGTTGGTAGAGGGAGTGTCACATAAGCTGTCGGGTGGGACACAAGGAAGAGTTCATAAAGAGAGTAATCTACATGTATCTCCTATATTTCGGAAGTCACGTGTTTTAAGTGATGATGTGGCGTTATGATCTTAGTGAGAAGATTCCAAGCAGGAAAGAGCATCGTGGCCTTTAACAAAAAAAGAAAGAGCAACGTGGGTTGTAATACAGCTAATTCAACCCTTTTGTGTTGTGTGTGTATGAATACAGTTGGAGTTGTCTTTTCAAATAAACAAAATCTGTTTATATATTTTTCCTAACTGGTATGTGTGACTAATAAACAAAAGGCTACAACAAAAATTTCTTCCCAATAGTTTTCTTTGATTTGTTTCCCATTTAGTTTTTTGGAAGATAATATTGGTTTTAGTTTCCATTTTTTTTTTCAAAATTTTTAAAACACGCTCATACACATTTCCTCTCCTATAAAATCCGCACACTCTCCTCTCTATCCATACATCTCTAATCTCTAAACACCTTTCTCTCTGTCACTATATAGTTGAAGGTTACACTGGAAGAATCTCATGAGGAGACATTCTCTAGTATCTCAGCTCAGAAATGCTGGGAAATGGTGAAGAAAGTTAACTAAGAGATTTCAAAATGCAGCAGCCAAAAGAAAAGAAAAATGTTCATTCTTTGGAAAACATTGATGGGCTAAAGATGTTTGGTTCCTTTCCAAAGTATTGAACATTTCTCTCTTGGCTGCTGCATTTTGTGATCTCTTCGATAACTTTCTTAACACCATTTCCCAGCATTTCTGAGCTGAGACACTAGAGAAGGTTTCCTCTTGATATTCTTCCAATGTAACCTTCAACCATATAATAAACAACCATATATTTATATAACAAAAGTTGTACAATTCATCCATTAATACGTTGTTAATCTATCCTGGTGTTTAAAAGTTGTACTTATTTTCAAGGTCCCGTTTTCTTAACGTTTACAATTCATCCATATATTTTTGGTGTTTAAAAAATCAGTTCACGTTTAATAAAACCTATATTTATATTTGTCAAATTATTATATTTTTTATATTTGATACAACTAAGAAAAACAAATGTCAAAAGTTTATTATAAAAACTTGTAGATGCATTAGATTAGCTGGTTATCGTATAAAGCCATCAATAATTGTGTAACTTTTTGGTATTTTGTGAATAAGTAAACCATGTAATTCTTATAAGTAATCTCTTCCATGTATGTTTACTTGATCAGGAAAAGTGATGGTTGGTGGAAATGGATGAAGATCCCACCTGCTAGCAAAAAGGCACTTAATGCTTTGGAACCTAAGGAGAGTAAGAGTCTCAAGAAAGCACAATCGAATACCTAAATTGTGAAATGTTTGAGTCTCCAACTCGCTTACCCCAAAAAAGGTTAATTAATCTAATTCAGAATGTTTATCATCGATAATCTTATTTATTACCCCTTTGTTTTGATACTTCTCCAATCCTTATGGATAAAAATGTAGGATTCTTGTGGAAAATGGTTTGGTCACATCTAAACCGTTGTTGTTTTTTTTCTTTAATGCAGAATTTAGCTGTCGGCAATTGATGAGTCTTACTGTGCCAACAGCAAACCATTAGGCACAATGTCGACATAGTGTTCTCGTTACAAAAGGCATGCATGCATCATATGAAGAAGGTGAAAGCGCAAGTGTAGATGAAAACTCTGAGATTACCGACGCTGAAGAAGAAACTTCGATCGTGACTTAAGAAGCTGATGATCAACCGAGGAAAAAGACTAAACTACACCTAATTTTTCTGTCACTGTGGTGGAATCTAAGAATCTTGCATGTATTAGATAGGAGGAAAATGAGTCATTTAAAATGACCAAACTTACCTATCACTTATCTTAGCTATCGTGGTTTTTATTATCTATTTCGGTTTTTAATTAATTTTGGTTTAATAACTGTTTGTACTTTCAAACATTCTGTGGAAAGTAATTTGCCATTTGGGGAAAAGTTAATGAAAATATATTATCTGTCACTCATCTGTTCATCATCGTCCACACCTAGATCCTTCTAGGTGATCTACTTGCCGTTATATTACCCTATAATATTTCCTGCATTTTCGGCCATTTTCTTCCCCACTTATCCATCATAGGTTGCAAACACTTTCTGCAGAAACTACAAATAAATCCATAACTTAATGAGTTTAGCTATGCCGGGAAGACAACAGAAATTTGAGTTATGCGATCTGACAAAATCTTCTCATCTTTGTTAGTTTATTTCAAAGGGAGCATGAGTTCTATAACCCAGTAACAAATTGAAGGGAGAGATTGTGAGTGTATGGAGTGTTACAGGTTTTAGACACAAGATATATATGTTGATTTATATCAAGATGTTATGAAAAAGTTGGTACATGGAGTGTGATTTATATCAAGAGGTTCTAGTGTGACACAAGGAAGAGTTCATACGGAGAATAACCTAGATGTATCTCCTACATTTGTGAAGCCACGTACCTGAAGTGATGATGTGGCGTTATGGTCTTAGTGAGAAGATCCAAGTAGGAAAGAGCATCGTGGCCTTTAACAAGAAAAGAAAGAGCAACGTTGGCTAATTACAGCTAATTCAACCATTTTGGTGTGTGGAAATACAGCTAATTCAAGGGATAGTTTGCGTATAGGGTAGTTTCAAGTTTGGAATTAGGAAATAAGTTGGGTGTAGTTTGTAATTGGGAAAGTAGGAGAGATAAACTGACTTTTGCTTCTTGAGGACTGAAATAGCCTTGAGTGTAGGAGAGAAAAAGACCAAGAAGAGAGAGGGAAAAGTGGTCCCAAGTGGACCCATCCGTCAGTTACCAAAGGGAGAAAATGTGAGTGGGAAAAAATAAAATAAAAAATAAAAAATTTGTGTCAGAAAAAAAAAATGAAAAATAAAAATTATTTTCTCTCTCTTACTTTTCTTTAATATGTTTCTCTTTTCAATTTGAGATTCAAATATATCATTTAAATCAAAATTATATAATAATATATGTATTAAACAAATATATAGATTTTTTTCTATACATTTTGAACTTTAAATTTTTAAAATAGGATAATATTACAAAAATATATAAATTTTACATAACAACAATTGAAATATAGTGTACGTGCTAACATACGGTATACACAAAAATACTATACGAACGGATATAATATATGGTGAATATATGGTGTACACTAATATATTAGCGCGTACACTGTATATATGGTTTAGGTGTATACCATATATATGGTGTACACCAATATATATGGTGTACACCTACACCATATATATTGGTGTACATCTAAACCCTAGTCAAGGATTGATGAACCCTAAATAGTAAATACTAAACCCTAGTCAAGGATTGATGAACCCATAAAAATAATTGTAAACCTTAAACCCTAAATGCTAAACCTAAGATTGGTACATCCTTTGGGGAGAATCCTAAACCCTAAATAGTAAATACTAAACCCTAGTCAAGGATTGATGAACCCATGGAAACAATTGTAAACCTTGAACCCTAAACGCTAAACTTTAGTCAAAGATTGTTGAACCATGAAAATAGTGTATATGCAAGTATACGGTGTATGTGCCAATATATGGTATACACCATATATATGGTTTAGACACCAATATATATGGTGTACATCTAAACCCTAGTCAAGGATTGATGAACCCTAAATAGTAAATACTAAACCCTAGTCAAGGATTGATGAACCCATAAAAATAATTGTAAACCTTAAACCCTAAACGCTAAACCTAAGATTGGTACATCCTTTGGGGAGAATCCTAAACCCTAAATAGTAAATACTAAACCCTAGTCAAGGATTGATGAACCCATGGAAACAATTGTAAACCTTGAACCTTAAACGCTAAACTTTAGTCAAAGATTGTTGAATCATGAAAATAGTGTACATGCAAGTATACGGTGTATGCGCCAATATATGGTGTACGTATCAAATATAATACATTATGTTTTAATTTAATAGTGTTTCAAATATATGTTTTAATTTTATGTTTCAAATATAATACATTATGTACGTATCAAATATACGGTTTTTGAGTTTTGTAATTAAATAGTCAGTTTGGTAGGAAGGGGAAACTTGGTAGGAAGGTGAATTTAATAATTTTGAATTAATAAAATGAAGTGGCAGCAAGGCGTAATTAAATAGAAATCTCAAGGGTATATAGTAAGGCCCATATATGTGTAAATAAATATGATTTTTGATTTAAAAAAAACTGAGTGGCAGTAGGCGTAATTAAATAGAAAAACTGAGGTCCCTTGATAAGGCCCAAATAGTGATACACCCATTTTCCCAATTACAAACTCAAAACCCACCTTCCTACCAAGTTTCCCCTAATTCAAACTAGAAACTAAAAAAACATAGTTAGAGTTGTCTTTTCAAGTAAACAAAATCGGATTAGATATTTTTCTTAACTGGCATGTGACCAAACAAAAGCCTACAACAAAACGTTTTTGCCAATGTTTTTGTTTGATTTTTTTTCTTATTTATTTTTTGGTAATATGACCTGATTTTATGGAATTACAGTAAAACCTCTATAAAATAATAATGTTGGGATTTTGAAAATTTATTATCTTATAGAGTTATTATTTTATAGAAATATTCTATCAAAATAAGAAACTTTATAGAAATATATTTTTTCAGAATTTTAATTCAAATATACTTTGTAGTATTGGAATCACATTTTACTAAATTTTATTTAAATAGCTCCAACGAGAATCTAACTTAAAAAAAAACAAACCACATTGGAGTTATATTTTACTAAATTACCTTAAATATATATGCTTAAGTTTTATAATTGTTACTTTAACTTATTGTTGGGACTATATTTTTACATAAACGTTTCAAAAATATTATTACCTTATTATCTTATCTTATTTTGCTATTTTTTACATTGGCCCGAGTTAGGAATGGAGAAATTTATTATCTTATAGTGTTTATTATTTTATCGAGTATTACTTTATAGAGATTCTATTGTACATTATAATATATTTTTTAGTTTTCATTTTGTTTTCTTTTCAAAAAATTCACGCTCCTACACATTTCCTCTCTTATAAAATTCTCACACTTTCCTCTCTATCCATATATATCTCGACCCTATTAAATCTCATAAACACTCTCACCATATATATATCCTCCTATCCTCTCTTTTATTCGGCAACTTGTTCGTCAAAAATATGTTATTAAAAAAAAAAATTTTGTATACAGTATACTGTATGTCTCTCGCTTTTCCTCATTTATGTTATTGGTGTGTTTTATGGATTCTTTAGGTGCTGATTGGTTCACCCGCTGCTACCCGCAAACGCAGCGTTTGCGGGTAGTAGCGGTTATTGGCGTTTGACAACAATCACCACAAACGCTTTATACCGCTCTAAACCGCTCAAGATCCCTCAACAACCCTCAAAATCAAAAGCTCCTTCCCAGCAGCGTTTGCGGTTGCGGGCGGTTGCGGGTGGATAATTAAAAAAAAAAAACACAAACTTATATAAAATCCGAAAATAAATAATAATCTTTATTAAAAAATAAGATTTGGATAATAAAATCACAATATAAAAAAAAATTAGTACTTTTAGTCAATATTCATTAAAATCATATCATACTTATATATTTATAAGTTCTACAAATCAAAATTCTCTTGATAAATATTCTTTTCATACTAATACATATATATCTAATAAATAAAATTGTAATATAAATTTAATTTTCACATTAAATATATATTTTGAAAATAAAATCACATTTTTTATTTAAATTATAGAAATTAAAAAATAGACGTAAGTATTATACACATATTATTCTTTATAAAAAAATTATTTTTAATTATGTTGAACCATAAATTTAAAATTTTCATTATAATATAGTTTTGATATTTTTATAATTATATAATGTGTTTATATTATTAATTTATTGTTTAACCGCTATTGCATCCGCAAGTGAACCAGTCATAAGTATCCCGCAAACGCATCCATTTTCAATTGTTATGCCAGTCGTACAAACCGCTTAATAACGCTACTAATCACAACCGCCCGCTTCCGCAAACTCCCGCACCCGCAACCGCAACCGCAGCGGTTAAACCAGTCAGACCCTAAATGACCCGTTTTCAATATCTAGACTTTTCTCGTTAATATATTAAATCTAGAATCTATTAGTGTTTTCAAATATTCTATGGCTTTTTGTTGGTTTGGTGAATATCTTAAATTCCGAATCAACACACTACCATCCCTTGTGTTGCTCCAGGAGTTGACACATCAGCTTTTTCAAACAGGGAAAAAGTGACACATCATTTAAAAGGTTTGGCCATCAAAACATTCTAAATAATACATATTCACTAACCACGTCAGACTTTTTTTTTTTTTTTCTTTTTCTTTTACTTCGAGATCTCTCTCTCCTCTCGCTTCGTCTTCATCGTCTTTTGTTGATAAAAGTTTCGACTTTTGCTCTGATCCCTCTCTCTCTTTTCTTGCTCAAGTCCTCCTCATTATCGTATGTTCGTGATTATCATGTAGTAATTCTAAAACTCATTCACTCTCTTTTCTATGGTTCTTTCTCGATTCCTCTTTGCTGTAATTTTACTTCGGCTTGACGTTGCTGTTCGTTTATCTCTTTCTCACACATGAATCCCAAAGACATCAGAGGCTCGGTGTCAGAGCTCCTATTTTCATGGCCCCGTTCTCTCCGGTGAAGTTAGTTTCTCGATTAGCTTTCCCAATTTTACCTTTTTAGTATCTGCTCATAATAGTTTTTGATTTCTGATTGTTGATGATTTGTATGTTCATCCGGAAAATTGTTATTTCGACTGATCTGCGTTCTTAGTGGATTTTTTTATGTCCCATTGGTATCCTTCTTGACATGACGATTTGTGTTAATTTTTATGAATTGTGTGCTTCTATTGAGTTTTGTTTCCTTCATCATTCTTTCGGACTAGCTACGCTCTTAAATGTCACAGATAGTCATGTGAGCACTGTGATTGCAGGCACAATGTGGCTCCTGAGTATGGAAAAACTTGGCAAGCCACCACAAGAGGAGATGTTTACAGCTACGGAGTATTGACAATGGAGCTCTCAACGGGTAGAAGAGCAGTTGATGAAGGAGAAGAGTGTTTGGTCGAATGGGCAGGTAACATGACAGCCAAAGGTTCGCTGTTTACTCTCTGAGGGACGAAACCAGGAAACGGAGCTGAGGAAATGACTGAGCTATTAAAAAATCGGTGTGCAATGTACAGCGGATCATCCTTAAGGAAGACCAAACATGAAAGAAGTTTTGGATATGTTTGTTAAGATATCGGGTAAATTTGAGCTCTTCAATGATTTTTCTTCACCAGATTACAATGGTTTGTCTTCACCAGCTCCTATGGTTCCAGGAAGGAGAAGGCTGATTCCTTGGTTGAGAAGAAGTCGGATGCGTTAACTGATTCTGGAAGTGAGAATCAAGATTGAGCTAAGGTGGAGAGTGAGATTGGTGGAGACGATGATGCTACGGCCAAGAAAAGAAGAAGGTCTATCTGATTCTATTACCTTTTTTTTTCCTCAATCTTATTAGAAGGAATTCAAAGGGTTTAGTGATATGGTCCTATGTGTAATATGTATTGATTTTGGTTGCTTATAGATTTGTTCATGCCTTGAGAACAAATGTTGAAATAGATACGTATGTGTTAGATTGATGAGTAATAATGATTGATGTGATTGTTATTTGTTAAGAAATAGATTTGCAAACGAACATGATGGTCATTTTGGTTGCTTATTGTAAAAATTATGTTATGCTTTGAATGTATGTTTACTTGAATGTTGTTGTTGTTGCAGGTTTCGATGGAGTAGAGATTCATGGTGTTCATGGCTATCTAATAGACCAGTTCATGAAGGACACGGTGAATGACAAAACAGACGAATACGGTGGATCATTGGAAAAACGTTGCAAATTCGCTCTAGATTTAGTCGAAGCACTGGCCAACGAGCAACGAGATTGGACCAAACCGTGTTGGAATCAGGCTGTCTCCGTTCGCTGACTACATGGAATCCGAAGACACTAACCCACAGGCATTAGCTGTTCACATGGCGGAATCTCTGAACAAATACGGAATCCTCTACTGTCACACGGTTGAAGCAAGAATGAAAACATTGGGAGAGATAATAGAGTGTCCTCACACGCTTATCCCGATGTAGGAACGCCTTTCAGGGGACTTTCATCTCCGCTGGAGGTTACACGAAAGAAGACGGTGATAAGGCAGTGGCAGAGGGACGAACCGATCTGGTGGCTTACGGTCGGTGGTTTCTTCGAAGTGGATGCACCGTTAATCAAATAGGATAGACCAATGTGGTTTCTTGCTAACCCGATGACTTGCATAATCGGAGGAGTGATGGAGATGTCGGGGTTTTGGAGAAGATGGCCAAGACTCAGATAGAGATTCAGTCTAGAGAAACAGCTTTCCAAAAGAAAGTGATGACTGACACAAAAAGAGGGTGTGACCAACGAAGGGTATCAAAATAATCGTAAAGAATTGTTCCAGGTACGAAATAACAACATTGTGAATGTATGTCTCGAACTCTTTTGCAAGCGAGAGTAAAATTATTATCCCTCTGGGAATAAGACTTTTATTTTTCTGGGTATGAATGTTAAGGAATAACACATTTCATTAGACATTTTCATTTTTTTTTTCTGCTTGTTTTGCTAGGGAAACAGCATTTGAACTCAAATGGATCATCCAAGATATTTATCAAAAGCTTACAAGTTGTCAAAAAGTTAATAAAAATGTAAACTCCTAAAGAGTAGAAAGGTCAAGTGGTTTTATACAATGTTAAATCAGTTTTATAAAATTAAAGTTATATTATATTTATAAGTTTTTTATAAACATAAATTTAATACGAGATTTCTCTTTAACAACCTTCAATACAGAGAAACAGGTGTATTCCCAAAACCAGGTGTATTCCTAAAACAAATCTGATATTATGCGTAACTGATAATATAGGAACAAATCTAACACAAACAAACATCCGTAGGAGATAAAAACCAGCAAAGAGAAGCAAACTGTAAAATGAGATGAAAACTAGCAAAGAGAAGGAAACGGTAATATGAGATGAAAACCAGCAAAGAGAAGGTGAACGAACCATTACAATTTCGTCTTGGTTTATTTAAATGTCCATTTGACGAAAACCCAATAAGCAATTATATTTACCCAAATACAAATTATGTTTCGAAACAAATATTTAAAAAAGAAAAAAAAATGAAATAACAATTTCCCGCAGCGTAGCGCGGGTCAATTTCTAGTCAATTTCAACGTTTCTCATTGTGAAAACACATAATTGGATATGATGGTTTACTTTTTCTTCTACACAATTAAAGTTGCATGAAGCTACACACACATCCATCAAAGTGTTGTTATACAAAAAACATAGACTAAATTGTGCTTCCCATTTGTGACAAACTGTATCAATAAGGCTGTCTTCATCTACTTAATTGTGTTTTCTTGGATTTGCTTACATGTTTTCATATCTAGGGTTTTTGTTAGCTTGGTGATCTCGAATCTATTGTCTTCTTACGAGAGCTCTATACCGACTATGATCAGTGGACACCTTTTCTAACGATAGAACTATACCGACATTGCGCATAATTCAGCATTCTGGATCATCGGCTGAGCTCAAGCACTCCCGCTTACCAGATCAACTACCCCAAGGAAGTTATAGAGTTCCAACCAGGTGACTCTAGAAAGACAGCCTAGCCAACCAAGCAGTTACCTTTTGATCCTTAGTGTAAGAAAATCTCGGGTGTGCGAATCTCTTGCTGTAAGAATCAAAAGGATTGTTTGGTAGGCTGTCTAAAGCCCCATGGGTGAAAACACTATAACTTCCTTAGGGTGCTAAACCGGAGGAAACTGTCTTCTGGTAAAACTAGTATTCCCATGGTTGTCAGCGGAAGTAATTTGTCCTAGCCCAGGATCTATAAGGCTAAATAGGCGCAACCTTGGTATAGAGCTTTCGTTAGAAAAGCCGTCCACTGATTGTGATATAATGACGATGATAGAGAAGCTGAAGAACAAGGAAGAGGACAAAGCAAAGCCTGTAAATGCATCATAGGAAAAAGGTGAAAGGACAAGTATAGATGAAAACTGTGAGGTTACCGACGCTGAAGAAGAAACTTCGGTCGTGACTTGTTAGCTTGTTTGGATATTCGTTAGAAGTTTTCCAAGTTGTTGGTTAAAAGAAAAAAATGTTAAATTTCTAATGTTTTCTTGTAGTTTGTACTGACATCTTTCTATCATTTTGTTCGGATACGTAATAAAATACTGAAAATCAGAAATTATTAGGAATGGTATAATTGTTAGGAATATTTTCTATATTGAATGTGAGAATGCTACACACGTTATTTATACAAGGTGAAGGAAGGATCTAGACAAAGATAATTACAGAAAATTCCTAAAACAGAGAGATTGAGTATCAAGGCATATCTTGACTGAATCTCTAACACGCCCCCTCAAGATGGAGAAGCTTCAGTTACTACAATCTTGTTCCGTAAGTGTAGAAAGTGAGCTCGTGGAAGGGGCTTGGTGAGAACATCGGTGAGTTGATCGTGGGTGTGAACATGAGCTACTCGAAGAGCTCCGTCTTGGATATGACCACGAACAAAGTGATAGTCAATGGCAATGTGTTTCATCCGGGAATGAAAAACGGGATTTGCACAAAGGAAGGTGGCACCTACATTGTCACAGTAGACCGTTGGAGGTGTCGGAAGCTCAATGCCAAGTTCGGTGAGGATGTTACAGACCCAGCGGAGCTTGGCTACAGCGTTGGCGACCGCACGGTACTCAGCTTCAGTTGATGAACGGGCAACACCTTTCTGCTTCTTAGCCGACCAGGAAATGGGATGAGTACCAAGATAGATGATGTAGGCATTGGTGGAGGCATAGTCAAAAGAGTCACCTCCCCAATCAGCATCAGAATACGCATGGAGATTCAGGGGATTCTTGGAGGAGAAAAAAATACCATGAGACGGTGTACCAGCGAGATATCGGAGTATGCGTTTGGCGGCTTGCCAATGATCGTCGGTGGGACAATGCATAAACTGGGAAAGTTTATTCACCGCAAAGGCAATGTCAAGGCGAGTAAACTGAAGATACTGAAGGCTCCCCACAAGTTGACGGTATTTAGTCGGATTTGCAAGTGCTTTGCTGGAGGTGAGAGTAAGCTTGGGAGAAGACGCCATTGGAGTCAGCACCGGTTTGGCATTGGTCATGTCATACCGATGAAGGAGATCGATAACCTACTTACGTTGGGAGAGATGAAGACCAGCTGCGGTGCGCTTGGCTTCTAGACCAAGGAAGTAGTTGAGGTCTTCAGGGTCTTTAATTGAGAACCGATCAGCAAGGAGTTGCAGAATCCGGTGAATATGATCCTTGTTGCTTCCAGTGACTAAAATATCATCCACGTAGACGAGTAGGTAGATGAAATGAGTACCGGTTTTGAGAATGAACAGTGAAGAGTCCGCAAGTGAGTTGACAAAGCCGAGACTGATGAGGAAGGAGCTTAGTTCTGTGTACCACGCTCTCGGAGCCTGCTTTAATCCGTACACGGCTTTGTTAAGACGGCAAACATAAGACCGGCGATCGGCATCGACAAAACCAGGAGGTTGATCCATATAGACTTCTTCATGTAACGTCCCTTGGAGAAAAGCGTTGTTGACGTCTAGTTGGAGCAGAGGCCAAGAACGAGACACAACGATGTCAATGACAGTGCGGATGGTAGTTGCTTTGATGACGGGACTGAAGGTCTCAGTATAGTCTTGTCCGTGTATCCCTTGGCGACCAAGCGCGCCTTGCACCTGTTATGTTCACCAGAAGAGAAAAACTTATTAGTGTAGATCCATCTACAACCAACAACATTGAAGTGAGGTTGTCGAGGTACAAGGTCAAAGGTTCGATTCACCGCGAAAGCGTCAATTTCAGTCGACATAGCCCCGCTCCACCGTTTGTCTTTGAGAGCTTGAGCAAGGGTCCGTGGTTCAGCTGGGACAGAGCGAGAGAGCGCCGCAGAATAGTTATATTTGGGGTTGGGTTTCGTGATGAGATTCTTGCGGCGAGTGGTCATCTGGTGAGCATTCTCCAGAGGTGGAATTGGCGGCGGTTGTACCGGAGGTGGTGGCACCGGCGGTGGAGTTGAGGAATCAGCAGAGGAAGGCGATGAGAACGACGGGGACGACGAGATCGATGGAGAGGGGGATTGACTTTCAGAGTGGGCTTGTGATAGGAAATGGGCCGTATCAGTACATGGGCTTGAGGACATGGAGTGATGGACCTCATCAGTATGGGCCTGTGGTGGTGATGAATTGAGTGGGCCCAAATTGGTGTGAGATGAGGGTGAAGAATCAGATGACGACGAGTGTGATTCCGGCGTGGGATCCGTGGCGGAGTTTGTCGAGACTGTCGGCAGAGATGATGAGGACGGCGTAGTGGCAGTAGCCGGGATTGGCGCCGGCGGAGGTGTTGGTGGTGGTTCCGTCGGAGGCGGGACTGTGGTGAGAGGGATGTGAACCACCGGAGCAGAGGATGAAGACGATTGGATCGCAGCAGGAGACATCGGAGGAGAGGTGTCAACTTTTGCAAAAGGAAACACAGATTCGTCAAAGCGGACATGCCTGGAGACGTAAATGCGTCCAGTAGCGGGTTGAAGACACAAATACGCACTCTGGGTTTGAGAGTAGCCGATGAAGACGCATGGTGTGGAGCGATCTTCAAGTTTATTCGTCGTGTACGGACGCAACCAAGGGAAGCAGAGGCATCCGTAGACTCGGAGTTTTGAGTAATTGGGATTTGATCCGAACAAGCGCTGAAACGGCGACTCCATTTGGAGAAGCGGAGTTGATTGACGGTTGATTAAGTAGACAGCGGTGGAGAAGGCATAGGACCAGTAGCTTTTTGGCATGGCGGAGTGAGTTAGCAATGTAAGGCCAGTCTTGACAATGTGGCGGTGCTTGCGTTCCGAGATCCCGTTGTGCTCCGGCGTATGTGGTGGTGAGGTAAAGTGAGAAATGCCAGAGCTTGTGAGAAAAGCTCGGAGAGCCACGAATTCACCGCCATTGTCGGAGTAGAGAGTTCCAATCCGTGTGTTGAAGCGATTCTCCACCAGTTCCTTGAATGCGATGAATGTCTCTCGGACCTGCGATTTCAATCGGAGAGGATAAAACCAAGTATATCGGGTGAAATGATCAACAAGAACAAGGTAATACTTATACTTATCAATAGAGAGAATAGGTGAACTCCACACATCACTAAAAATGTATTCTAAGGGACGAGAGGAAACAATAGAGGTTTGAGCAAATGGCAATTTGTGAGATTTATTGATTGCACAGTCTGAACACAAAGAAGGTTGAGTTACAGACGATGGAGTGCATGGTAAAGAAAACCGAGAAACAATGTTTTTAAGTATAGCAAAAGAGGGGTGGCCAAGACGATGATGCCAATCAATAGAAGAAAGTTTTTGAGTTGTAGAAGCAAAAAATGATTGAAAGGTAGATGGTGCGACAGGCCATTCATAGAGCTCATCCTTGGTATTGCCTTGCAACAACGGGATTCCCGAGTTCAGATCCTTCACCTGAAAGTGAGCAGGAAAGAATTCAACAGAGACTTTGTTAGCATTGCAAAGTCTGTAAACAGAAATGAGATTCTTTCGTATATGAGGGACACATAGCACATGATTAAGCAAGAGAGAACGAGATGAAGAGGGAAGAGAGATGGAACCAGTGTGGGAGATTGACAGTCCTGAGCCATCACCGATGAGGACTGCATCATTCCCAGTATATGGTTGTTGATGAGACATGTTGTGGAGGTCGCTCGTCATATGATGAGTGGCGCCGGTGTCCATGAGCCAAGCGTGGGAGGGATGAGCCGAGGCAGTCGCAACATGTGCTTGTGGTTGCCATGGGCGAGTTGGTGTAGGGAGAATAGCATTGGAGGGACCACTTTGGTTTTGTGGAAACTGTGGGCACCGTCTCGCACTGTGGCCGAAAACTCCACACAACTGACACTTCCCTTGATAGCCACGGGTGGTACCATTGTTGGTGTTGTTGTCTTGTCGTGACTGCTGACGGTTGTAGTTGTTCTGAGGCTGCCAGTTTTGATTGTGACGGGGCTGGTTTCGTGGTTGAAACCGACGAGTCGGACCGGTAGCAACATTCGCCGTGATCGGAGTTGCAGGTGAAGGAGTCTGAGCCATGAGTTTTGCTTCCTTAGTAAGAAGTTTCTCATGAACCTCCGTGATGGAGGGTGAAAGATCTCGTCCTTCTATCTGCTCCACCACTGATTTGTATTCGTCAGGGAGGCCTTCAAGGATGAACTCAATCTGATCTTCATGCTCGACAGGTTTGCCAAGGAGAGCAAGTTGATCAAACCGAGTTTGTAAGCCTTGCACATACTCATCAATAGTTTTGTCACCTTTGTTGAATTGCTTGAGCTGATGTTTGAGTTGTTGAATGTGCCCTCGGCTTGGTTTTGCGTAGGTAGCAGCAACGGTATCCCACATCTCCTTGGAGGACGTGGATTTGGTGACAACGGTTTGGATGGAGGGCGTGAGAGTACCAAGAAGGGCACTGAAGATGAGTCGATCTTGTCTCTTCCATTTGGTGTAGGCAGGATTGGGGGTAGAGACTTCTGCCGTGGTGATCGTCTGAGATGGTGGAAGTGTAGATCCATCGATGTGGCTCGCAAGGTCGTAGCCATCAAGGAGAGCATGGACCTGAACGCTCCATGTGAGATAGTTTGTGGAGGTAAGTTTTGTGATGTTGGACACGTTAACGTGGAGTAGAGATTGAGTAGTGTCAGCAATAGTTTCTGCGGCTCCAGCCATATTGGCGAAGAGAAGAGACAAAGAAGAAGAAGAGAGTTGAGAAGAGAAGAGAAGAGAGGAGGGAGGCGGAGGAAAAAAAAAATTTTAGGGTATCGTTAACGCTCTGATACCATGTGAGGAATGTATTTTCTATATTGAATGTGAGAATGCTACACACGTTATTTATACAAGGTGAAGGAAGGATCTAGACAAAGGTAATTACAGAAGATTCCTAAAACAGAGAGATTGAGTATCAAGGCATATCTTGACTGAATCTCTAACAATAATTACTAACCATATATATTTAGTCGTTTGTCTAAAATTATGGCCAGAGATCCATTGTAATAACCTGTCAAGAGCGTTGTCGATCATTAATTCCAGCCAAGTCTGGCACCATTTCTAAATGCATATTAAAGGGTTCTCTACAAACTTAAAACAAGTTAAATGGATAGATTCACTTTTAACATTTACTAGAGATTGACCCGCACCCTGTGCGGGATGAAAACCTTTGGTCTAATGTTTTGTTCCTAATTAAGAACATCCTTGAACATATTTTGGGGTTTTCACTGCATGATAACATGTCCTTGGTTAGAGCGAAGTGGAATTGATCATCGTGTAGGGCATGAGTTTTTGAAGTTAAAAATAAAACTTGACACATAGCCGTATGATCTAACCTTTATCTTCTACATGGATTTGAAAGGTTTCAGGTAAGTGATGGAACTTAAGGAAGACATACTTAACAAAGTAAGTGATTCTTTGAATTGATGTTTGCTGCGATGAAGAGAAGTATTTTGAGGTGAGTTACGTTCATGAGAATGCAAAGACCTTATATAGCAAGGAGATTAGGTTAGATGGTTTATGAGTGTATAACAGTACATTAAAGTGCAGACTTCAGAATCTTTGTGATCACTATTTTAAAGTGATTGACAACAATCAAGGTAAAATACTGTAATTTGGATTATCAAATAAGAATGATATCACATTTAAACGTGGTTATATTGAAAGTATGTGTATATTGAAAAATAATCGTCACATTTAAAAGTACCTTTGTTTATGGAAACCTTGAATTGAATAATCGGTGTAACACAATTTGGATTTGGAAACCTTGAATAAATAATTTACCATAGTAACGTTTTCACTTTTCGTAGTTAATGGGTTTCCATACATGAGATTCCCGTAAGGTAATTTGCATATAACAATTCTAAAATTGCCATAGTGACTCCGTTAACTACGTCTACATTTAGTATTCAGAAACTTATTAGGTTGCCATAATATGTAAAGTTTTAATCTCTCGAATATCCTTTCATCTACGATACTATCGAACCTGACCGAATTTTTGATTCGTATCAGACAGCAAACTAATCGCCTTTTGATACCTTATTCCATTATACTCGCCGCAATTCATGCTCTATGAGAAAACATTAAACTCTCATTTAAATTAGCTTAAACATATATTCCGTGTAACATAACCTGTACTCCGATTTAAACTGTTAGTTGTCGGTTTTATTGCATCTTTTCTGGTTTATACGTAAATTACCTCCTTTGTACTATATACGTATAATTCTGGACATAATTGCATATTAGTTAGAATATAGAGCTAAATAAAATGTGCTATCATTGAAAAAAAAATATCTGTGTAAATGTATATTGGAAAGTGGTAATGAAAGTATGTGTATAATTACCACCAATTTTGTCGACCACATGTTCTGTATACCTATATTGAAAAGTGGTTCTAAAAGCAATTGGTTAATGATTTCTTAAAAATAATACGAATCAATAAACATTGTATACCAATTGGTTAATATGCAAATGATAAACCAATCAGGCAGGTTAATCATTAACGTGATTCGACTATAGTAATGTTTAATAAGGTGACAATTACATTATTTGGTTATAAGCATAATATATAATGGCATATATTGTAATTTCTCTAGTAAAACTTGTCTTAATTAAAAAGTTCCCTGAGAGTGAACCTGGTGATGACACCTAAGCAGTGGCACTCTTGTTAATAACACATTGGACAAATGTTATTTAGTTAGTGTTTTCTCTTTTAATATATTAGGGATTTTTGTCAACAATATTTCATTAGAGGTCGGTCCAATATTGGATTACATGGTTCGGCGTCTACCAACTTCAAGATTTACAGTAGAAGCCCATATTATTTTGATGCTGAGTAAGTGAGTATTAATAAGATAACAGAGCTTAAAATCAGAAAGAAGGAAAAAATGTTAGAAGTTAGAACACGTGTTACGTGTACTGCAATGAGTTGAAGGAGACAACTGCCACGATGCTCTACCGGAGCCGAGAACGTGAGATTGGATCAAGATTTAGATAGGGAGGCTGAATTCGTGTTGCGGTTGCAGCGGCAAGAATTGGTGTTTGGCAATGATGATCGTTAATTGATCTTCGTGTGGGCTTAAAACAAGAGAAAATTCTCAATCTCAGGAACCACTCTACAATGGATATTATATCATTTGTGTTTCCAGTGGCTTCTTCACACTATTGTCATGTGGAATCAGTGAAAAAGTTACTTCTGACACATGAAGACCACCTAACACACGTAACATTACCACCATTATCAATCATGCAAGCACAAAATAGTATACTTATGCCTAAAGTTATGTCAATAAAGCTGATGCACTATTTGATGGACGATCTTCATATGAAAACTTAAGCTACGAGAAGTCAAATGATTCATATTCCCTTGTGTCCTTGTCAAAACAAACCAATGTTCTAGGAAACAAATTTTTAGTGTTCACAAAATTCTTGCAACTACGATCGTTCTTTTATTTTGATACTTGCAGGAGAAGAAGCTGGCTGATCTTGTTTTGTGGAAACCGGCTTTCTTCGGAGCAAAACCAGAAATGATAATCAAAGGTGGCAATATAGCCTGGGCTAATATGGGCGATGCAAATGCTAGCATACCCACTCCTGAGCCGGTAATCATCACTGACTACTATTTTTCTGGACATGTTATCTTCCTCTGCTTGATCTATTGACATGTAACATTCTTTGGCTTTATCTTATGACGACGCTAGGTCATATCAAGACCTATGTTTGGTGCGTTTGGAAAGGCCGGAAGTGAAAACTCTGTTGCATTTGTCAGCAAGGCATGTCATCTTTATCACACTCTATATATCTTCTTTTCTTTCTCCATTTGATTCAATTAACATAAGTATAGTTTCTTAATCCTTACCTAAACTCAGGCTGCTTTGAGAAACGGTCTAAAAGAAACATATGGACTCAAGAAGAGAGTTGTAGCACTATCAAACGTGAGACAGCTCACAAAATTCGACATGAAACTGAACGATGCGCTTCCGAACATCACTGTGGATCCGGAGACGTATGTTGTCACAGCAAACGGTGAAGTGCTTTCTTGTGCACCAGCCAATTCAGTCCCTCTCTCCCGGAACTATTTCCTCTTTTAAACGTTTTTTAATTTGTTGAATTTTTTCAGTTGCTTTGTGCATTATAGGCATTGTTTAACTAAATTTTGATATACCTTAAAGCAATTTGGCAATTATACGCATAGGTGATGATTTGTTGTTGTAATATGAACTTCTCTGAGCAAATAAAAATTGGAAAGTAAATGTAGTGAAAGATAATCAAGTACAAGTCACAAGAGGATCTTAAACGAATTAAGCACCTTTATGCTGTTGTGGAACGTTTATACAGTTAATGGAGTTAAGTGAAAAGATCTAAACGAAGCACTTGATCACTACCAGAACGTTAAGCCACAGAAAAAAAGAATAGGCATGACATAATACAATGACGTCAACACAATGACGTCAGTTGATAATATTAAATCAGGCCAGATTATTTATACCAAAAGCTGACTAAAAACAAATCACAGCTGGAATTGGCTGAGATTTCTTTCCTAGCTGGGATATGTAAACAGAAGATATTTTTTTTATTATAAATGAGACGGAGAAAGGGTTAAAGCTTCTTACCAATACTCCTTCTTACTAATAGACATGGCAGTTTTTAATCTTCTCAGAGTGCTCCACACAATGAAATCCGATTTTCGTAACTGCGCTAAGGTTGTTCGGAGATGGACAAATCAAACAGAATGGTTTGGACAATTTCTAGAGATCATTCACTGTGATGAGATGGTATACTTTATATATTGTCTCTTATCAATAAATTTGTAGTTTGTATATTTTTCTTATCTGTAATTTGACTTATTGGTTACTTATATAATTTTTTTTTTAGGGTACAATGATCCAAGCCTCTATTCCGAATATACGAGTTGAAATATTGAACGTTGAAATCAAAAGATAACAAAACTGCGCGTAGCTTCGGATATATTCATAAAAGGTACTTTTTTGTTTCAGAGTAACTGTATATATGGTATAATACCTACATGCAAATAATTTTTACTTGTTTTGTTTTGGTATTGATCGAACGGTTTAGGTTTTTTATAATTTTGATCGAACGATTTCTACTTTATTTAATTTTATCCATAACCATTAGATAAGTATCACCTGAGAACTAAATCCAAGAACACTCAAATTCCTAGAGTAAAATCCCCACGAGCTGATCATGTCTTTGTCTCTGAAGAAGCTGAAGAAGCCGTCACTGCAGCAATCATACATGATATCATCACTTTCTCAATCAGACAAGATATCATCACCCTAAATCCTCTCCTCTCTCCACCCTTTAAATACCGGAACCAAACATTTCTCACTTTCATCTCGAATCTCGCAAACAACTCTTATCTCTCACTCTCTCTAATTCGGCCACGTGTTCATCATCGAAACGGCGCAGGTTCCATGCGATTCCGAGGGTACGTGCATGCGGTGCAACGCAACTCCTCATGCACTACGGCTTGGCACGCTTCCTGCCTGTCTTCCCCTCCGGAATCCCTGGCTTGGCAGTGGGAGTGTCCCGATTGCTCCGGCGATCCTCATGGCGGCGTTGTCGCTGAATCCAACGAAAATTTGGATCTCATGGCTGCGACTCTGACGGACGCTGAAAAGGCGAAGAAGAGGCAGGAGCTGATGGGTGGCAAAATCGGTGTGGATGAAGAAGAGAACAAGGATGCGGGAGATGACGATGTCGTGGCCGCGCTAGGAGCAAACCTGACTTGCATTTTCTGTATGCAATTGCGTGAGAGACTTTAGATCAATTTGCCTTATTTTGCTCAGACAAAATCCAGGTGGGAAACTAATTTTCAACTGTATGGATCCTGATAACAAATGTCTGGAATCTAGTTGAAGACTCACCTTGAGATTTCAGACATTTGTTTTCATGATCCAGGTAGTTAAAAATTACTTTCCCACCTGAATTTTGCTTGAGCAAAATATAATTGGCATGAGAAATCAGACTGAAAAAAAAAAAAATCTAGAAAACCACAAAACAATGTCATTCCAAATAAATTTTAAGTTTAGAAAGGGTTCTCAAAATTTATGATTTTAGTGGTAATTATAGACAACAAGCAAACATATAATGCTAGTTTTTTTTTGTGTGAAACTGGTCCTAAATATAAGCACTTCTGGAAACATAAAAAAAATGATCGATTAAAAAAGAATACATTTTATTTTTCTTATTGTAGCTCAAAGACCTTTGAATGAAACATCGCTGTGTAAACAAAGAAAAAATGAAACAAAAGAAAATAGAAGATCTGAGGATACACCAAACACATGCTTGTTTAAGTAAACCATTTTGTGAGTTGTAGAAGGGAGTTAAGTAAACTTATCTCCCTACGTCTACGTCTTCGTAGAAACACAACTTCTACGTCTTGTAATGTTACTGGAACCAATACTACTCTTCTCCTCGGGGGCTTTTCCTCCATTTCCTAAGTCTCTAATAAAAACGAAGAAACGGTATTTACTTTAACAAACTAAATTTCATTCAATCGAATAATGTTTTGTGTAAGTAAGATGGATTGTTCTCTTCACCAATCAGTATTAGATATTTGTATAAGACAAGTTAATGGTGAGTGGCTGGGTCTCTTCACCATTCAAAGTTGAACGGTAGAAGTAACTAAAAGATAAAAGCATTGATGCTTCTGTCTCCTTGTCCAAGCCAAAAGAGATATATTATTTTAACTGCTATTTATTTCCAAGAAAAACACAGGTGCTTTGTAAAAACACAAAAGAAATTTACTTATTTAATTTATAGAGATTAGTATTGATAAAATTTTCTGATAAAAATTATAAAGGCAAAATCGACAAAAAAAATTATAAAGGCAAACAAACAGAATCGAATTGTTCACCTGTTTACACAATGCTTAATTTTGGATTTGTCATTTAACAAGTCCGTGAATTATTTTCTTATTTAGAGCATCTATTTATAAAAGTTATCATTTGATAAATTAGGAGTGGCGAATGTGAAAGGCTAAGAAGCTTTTTCATTTCAATATATTTTTTGATGGAGTCGTAGTTGTGCATGCAACTCCGATGAAATCTGATAGACCACTCTTTCTTCTTTGTTTTCCTCATTTGCTGCCTAAGACTTTTAGTAAGCACTACCATCTTCATATATGATAGCAACCTGTATCAAAGGATGAAAGCTAAAAATCTCATAGAATTTTAAAATACAGTTTACTAAAACGTTGAATCATAAAGCTATCTAAAACACATCATTCATATTTATATAGAAAATAATACAATCAAACCTGTACGTAGAGTTTGAAACATGGAAGAATTTCTAGACAAACAGATTATATACGTACACTCCTCACAAAGAGTTTCTTTCTAGATAGTTAAGCAATACCTATCAATCAAAATTATTATACCTATCAATACTTTTCAGTTGCTTTGTGCATTATATAGGCATTGCTTAAACTAATTTTGATTGATACACCTAAAGCAATTTAGCAAGTATACGGATAGGTGATGATTTGTTGTTGTAATATTATCTTCTATGTACGAATTTCTTTTGTAAAACGTGAGAGGAGAAGCAAATAAAAATTGGAAAGTAATTATAGTGAAAGAGATAATCAAGTAAAAGTCATAAGAGGATCTTAAATGAATTAAGCACCTGTATGCTGTTGTGCAACGTTTATACAGTTTATGGATTGAAGTGAAAAAGATCTAAACGAAGCACTTGAACCATGATGAGTAAGCCACCAAAAAAAAAAAAAAAAAAACACACAATGACGTCAGTTGATAATATTAAATTAGGCCAGATTATTTTACCAAAAGCTGATTAAAAACAAATCACAGCTGGAGTTGGCTGAGATTTCTTTCCTAGCTGGGATATGTGAAGAGGAGATATTTTGTTTATAATGAGACGAAGAAAGGGTTAAAGCTTCTTACCAATAATCCTTCTTCTTACTAATAGACATGGCAGTTTTTAATCTTCTCAGTGAGCTCCACACAAAGAAATCCGATTTTCGTATCTGCGCTAAGGTTGTTCGGAGATGGAAGAATGAAACAGAATGGTTTGGACATTTTCTAGAGATCATTCTCCGTGATGAGATGGTATAATTTACATATTGTTTCTTATCAATAAATTTGTAGTTTGTATATTTTTCTTATCTGTAATTTGATTTATATTTTTTGACTAGGGTACAATGATCCAAGCCTCTGTTCCGAATGGACTAGCTGAAAGATTGAACGTTGAAATCAAAGAAGGTGACAGTTATGTCATTGAAAAGTTTAACGTGTCACCTGCAGAGAAAAATCTACCGCTATTTGATCAGAAGTATCACATCTTCTTCTCGACTCAAACTGTCATGAGAAGAGTGTCTGATGTGACAAATGATCCATTCTACAATTTCTGGAGTTTCGCAGATGTGCTCGATGATGAACTCATCAAAAATTACCCATTAGGTATGCATAACTCTTTGATTTAACATCTTACTGTTATATACTATACTCTTATATATATAGTAGTGAATTTAAATATTTTCAGAATGTAATTTTGCATAAATTGTTGTTGTAGTTGATCTCATGGGTGTTGTTGTTAGAGTTGGGTTGGAAAAAACCTTAAAAGATGAGAATGGTGAAAGAATTGAGCCTTACGAAGATAATAAGTACATGAAATTCACGATAAGGGACATCTTGTAAGTTAAAATTCCGGATCTATGTTTTATTTTGTCAGAATATTAGAAAATTGAAACCCTATATCTTCAATGAGTAATAAAGTTTGTTTCATGTATTTTGTAAGTGGTAACGATATAGATTGCCAAGTGACTGGGAGATATATTGAGCAGGTCAAAAGAAAGCTGAATAAGCAGAAAATGTTTCGAGCCAAGACTTTTTGTGTCTTAAGATTATGGAGAGTTGGTGATTTTAAAGGTAATATTATCGTCCAAATTTCTATTGTTATCGTGTTTTGAGTTAACATGCTACATAAAAATAATTTTGATCGTTTGATATACAAAAGATGTGTTTTATAAATCTCCATATTGCCACTATGCAATAATTTTTGCTAATATTATTTGACATTGAAAGCTATTGCCTTTATTTGTATAGAAAATGTGAGAGGGACAAGTGTTAAAGGAGTTTCTGAAATTTTGGAGGATGTTGATGATGAAGGATTTGAGGAGTTTAAAAGAATGTGAGGTTTCAGACAAATTATAATTATGAATATGTTGTTTTAAAAGTTTAATTATTGATTTATATGTTAAACTTGCGAAATTGTTTTTCAACACCTCAGGGCCGAGTATACTGATGTCTGGGATGAAGAAGTCATTGGACACGAGGACGACTGTCCTTTTTGATATCTCTTTTGTAACCAAATCTTTCAAGATTTAAAATACTATCGTATTGCATTTATATTGTTGAAACTATGATGGGACTCTTGTTAAGTTTTGGGTCAAGAGATTATGTTTGTTTTAAGACTGATTTTCACAGTTGGAGTTTGCTGAGATTTTTTTTCCTAACTTGGAGATATTTTATTCCTAATGAGTTGATTTGTTTTTATTTTGTTTTCTCCGATTTTGTTTTTGGCAATTTCGTCCATTTTATGGAAATACATGTATTATTTGTTTTTATATTCATTTCATTTTGTTGACTGAATTTGGCCCACTGAAATTCAAAAAAATAATAATCTAAAAGACCCGCTGCTCCACTTTTCGTCTCCCTCTCTCTCCACCCTTAAATACCGGAACCCACATTTCTCACTCTCATCTCGCAATCAACACTTATCTCTCTAATTTCATCATCATAATGGCGCAGGTTCCAATCGATCCCGAGGGTATGTGCATGCGGTGCAAAGCAGCTCCTCCGCCGGAGGAATCTCTCACTTGTGGTTGTGGCACGTGCACTACGCCTTGGCACGCTTCTTGAAAGGTCTAATGAAGCTTTAAGACTGAGTTGCGAAATGGGTTATCCTGTTCGTGTTATCAGTGTTAGAGTTACTAGCGGAAGCGATAATGTAAAACAGAGTATCGTACCTTCGTCGGTTCGGTGACGTACTTGTCACGGATTCGACTGAGAATGTATGCAGAGATCGGGAAGATATCACAAACGGAAGTGTTCCTCTTGCCACAGTTCAAGTGCCTTTCCTCTTGATGTCTCAAAGCTTTCTCTCTCTCTCTCTCGTTATTCTCTCTGTTTTGCGTCTTTGTTACAACAGTCACCAACTGTTGGTTTTGGTTTCGTGATCATGTCTCTCTGCCATTATCTCTTTTATAGACAAACAGAGAGAAGCAACAGAGAAACGCCAACATCATGAACAGACACGAAGTGCTTGTGTCTCTCTCGTGAGACATCTTCTCGATCACACCGGTTTAAGTGACACCGGTTCTTTATGCTACCAAATCATGGGCGCAAACCGATCTTAAACCAATATCTCCCACTCGCACATGATGGGAGCATAACAAGTACTAGAGAAGTCTTAGAGATTAAGTTTGAGAATCTTAACTCGGAATACATACAACAAATGAACCGTGCGACCCTGCGACTACACCTGCACTTGGGAGCTAAACTATGCATCTGTTAGGAATACATGTATGCTACAACCCTAAGAAAAATATTTGAATTTCAGCATGCCTCGCTGTTCCCCAAACTCATTTACCTTTTACATCAATCTAAACATATCTTATCCCTTAAGCATATGTTAGACGTTTCACATTATGTGTTCACTATATACAAACTCCGATTGAGCGATACAGTGGCTGGCCAGCAAACTCATATGTCAATGTAAAAGTAAATAGTTTTCCCTTCCGTTCTCATGTCCTTTGGTTCCGGACTAACCGCTTTCCTAGCATGTCCCATAAGGTTATTTATTTCATCACCATTGAAAAACATACTAAAGTAGCAAACATTAGTTCATCCCTTCAAAAACATAGCCGAAGGTTCAAGGGTAACTTGTGAAACCATTAGTAGGTTTATAGAATCTCACATTGCAAGTGTTAGGGATTATAGAAAAATAATCACTTGCTTCCTATGTGGTCGTTATAGCACATGTGGTATGACTTACATGTCACAGTGGTTACCTTTTTATTTTTTTTAAAAAAAAGTACATGTCAACTGGATAAACCAAACACCACTATGTGAATCAAGTTACTACCAGCTCGCTTTCTAGCGCCTGATTATATACTTATCCAGCTCACCCAAGTCTTCATGATTCTGGGACAATCATGATCGATATCTTAAATATCTCATCTTAACTCTTTAATAAGGCGACATTGATGATATGCAAAGCAAGCTCCCACTAGCGCTAAGCTCATCCGTCTCATCTCAGCCTTTCACTAAGAAATCTGAGGCGATTGTTCATGTGAGTGAACCAATCTCCAAACTTGGTAACATTTCTCAATATATATGTGTAAGTATGAAAAACAATAAAAGAATTGATCATTGTATTAAACGTCTTAAATATTCTTAAAATAAAACATTCAACATAAGTACAATGTCAAATAACAAGGTATTATAAGTACATTCTTTAAATTCTACGCAAACCCAAAGCTCGAACATGAGCCAGAAACACATCTCTAGGAATTGGTTTGGTAAATGGATCAGCAACCATTCTATGTGTAGATATGTACTTAAGGACCACTTCTTTCTTTGCCACAATGTCTCTCACGAAATTTCCTTTGATTTCGATGTGCTTTGTCCTCCCATGATACTTGGGATCCTTCATATAAGCAATACAAGCTTGACTATCACAATGTATAGTCACTGGAGAAGATGCCTCCGTTGTGACTTGTAAGCTTTGTAGAAACCTTCTCAGCCATACAGCCTCTTGAACTGATGCTGAACAAGCAATGAACTCAGCCTCCATCGTGGATAAGGCTGTACAAGACTGCTTCTTGCTACTCCAAGTAATAGCACCATCACTTAGCAAGAAAGCATATCCTGAAGTCGATCTACGCTCATCTAAATCGCCAGCCCAGTCGGCATCGGTGTAACCCGTCAAGCGTAAATCATTTCCTTGATAACACAAGGAATAGTCCATTGTTCCCTTTAATTATCTAAGGATCCTCTTCACTGCCATCCAATGTTTCTCCCCGGGATTTGACTGGTAACGACTTACCAAGCCAACCGCATAACAAATATCCGGCCGAGTGCACATCATAGCATACATCAAGCTGCTAGACTCTTGAGAAAGAACTAGTAATTTCCTTGATCGGTCTCGGTGTATCTTAACACCAAGTATGTATTCAGCTTCTCCCATATCTTTCATCTCAAAATGAGATGATAACCATTGTTTAATGGTTATAAGAAACTCCATATCATTTCCAGCCAATAAGATGTCGTCAACATATAGAGACAGAATTACAAAGGATTGTCCAATGCTCTTAACACCAAACCTTTGATTGAGTCTCCTAAGTTTGGTTGCTGAAGTAGCACCAAACTTTTCTTTCAAGGCCTCCCACATGCCTTTTGCAGTTTCATACTCTTCAAACTCACACATGAGATCATCTTGCATACAACTCAGCAATGTGATGCGAGCGATGCTGTTCTTTCTTTTCCAGACATTATATGCCTCTTGATCTCTCACATGTTGAGGAGTATTGCCCTGCTCAGCTCAGGCTCTTCCATGAGATGTAAAAGAGTCTCTTTTACTTCTTGCTCCTCGAGGACGTACTGGACTTTACGATACCATATATCATAATTATCACCATCCAGTTTGTCTCCACGGTTAAGCTCAGCAATGATGTTCTTACAAGCAGACACCATTCCTGCTACAACATCAAGAGACATTAGTTTCTCACATACTTTTAACACATAACATAATCTTGCAACGAATACAAACTAATCTGACATAACATGATTCACAACATAAGATCGAGTTCACTAAGTTCCCAATCATCACTCACATTAGAATCTCATTACAGCAAATCAGTTTGTTACTTGCAAAATTTTAAGTTCTAAACACAATAGAACTCCCACTTGATCAATGTATTTTCTAACATGGATTAACAAATAAAACATGTCTCTGGTTATACAGAGATCAATCCCTTTTATCGCACAAACAAACTTGCGATATTGTTTGTTTTTTTTCAGACAAAACAGGAACAGACTTGCGTCGGTTACTGTTCATCTTCTTCACAACACAATCATTTTAACAGTAATTCTGCGAATACTTTCTACCCCTATATCTCTCTGAATACGTGACCAAATAATTCGATTTCTATACCGATAGAAAGATAATTTCAATATCTACACACAAAGATCTAAATCATTCAATTCCGATGTGTGTACAGAGAGATATCGACGAAACGATGTTTACGGTTTTCTAACAACTTAAGCAAATTTCGTTTTTCAAGTTACTAAGCAATAAACGTTATCTCTGAATCATCATAAATAAGCGTAACTAATACAGATAGATTTCAATTCATGATTACTAAGAACGAATATATACCAGAAACGAAACCTGGCTCTGCTACCAATGTTAGAGTTACTAGCGGAAGCGATAATGTAAAACAGAGTATCGTACCTTCGTCGGTTCGGTGACGTACTTGTCACGGATTCGACTGAGAATGGATGCAGAGATCGGGAAGATATCACAAACGGAAGTGTTCCTCTTGCCACAGTTCAAGTGCCTTTCCTCTTGATGTCTCAAAGCTTTCTCTCTCTCTCTCTCGTTATTCTCTCTGTTTTGCGTCTTTGTTACAACAGTCACCAACTGTTGGTTTTGGTTTCGTGATCATGTCTCTCTGCCATTATCTCTTTTATAGACAAACAGAGAGAAGCAACAGAGAAACGCCAACATCATGAACAGACACGAAGTGCTTGTGTCTCTCTCGTGAGACATCTTCTCGATCACACCGGTTTAAGTGACACCGGTTCTTTATGCTACCAAATCATGGGCGCAAACCGATCTTAAACCAATAATCAGGTTAGCTCTTTTAGTCGATTATGAGCATAAAGTGATCCTAAATATATAAATAAACCGGTCTTTCAAAGAGCCTTCTTCATATGCGCCTGAGACAGATATGACGGGGTTTATAGGGTTGAGAAGTGCTGGATCAAGGTTGGAATACAGGTACGCACACAATTATCTTATTCACACTTTTTCACACGCACGCTTCGTGCAAGGAAGAACATCATGAAGTGTCCTTGTTGCCCCAACGACATTTCTGATTTTCTTCAGAAGGACACTCAGGTAAAAAACATCATCATCATCTCTTCTTCTCGCATTGGTCACGCTTGATGCAGTTAATGCTCATTACCTTAGTCATTTGATGCGTTTAGTCATGAAAAGTGACAATCTCGAAATGTCTGGTGAAATTGCCATTGGATTCTGAAACGTAACTGTTGCATGGAAACAGGTGCATAGAGATTTAATGTCGGTGATTGAGACGCTGAAGGACAAGGAAGAGGAGGCAGAGCCTGTAAGTGCATCAGATGAAGAAGGTGGAAGCTCAAGTGTAGATGGAAACTCTGAGATCAAAGACGCTGAAGAAGAAGAAGAAACTCCGGTGGTGACGGAAGATGCTGATGAACAACCAAGGAAAATGATCAAACTTGACACTGACACACTCGTTAGACATATCTAGAGGGTTTTGATCCAAAACTCATCAAATTTTTATATATTTACGGATTTACTTATTAGTTGCTTGCATTTTGGGCATTTCCTTCCACGGGGTCAGTTTCGTAGCAACATCTTGGATACAGAGTCACAGAGTTTATGAGACATGATTAAAAACTCTGTATTAGATTCCTTAGTGTCTATAACCCAGTAACAAAGGGAGAGATTGCGAGTATATTTGTTACAGGTTTTAGACACAAGATAAAGATGTTGATTTATGTCAAGATGTTATGAAGAAGTTGGTAGAGGGAGTGTCACATAAGCTGTCGGGTGGGACACAAGGAAGAGTTCATAAAGAGAGTAATCTACATGTATCTCCTATATTTCGGAAGTCACGTGTTTTAAGTGATGATGTGGCGTTATGATCTTAGTGAGAAGATTCAAGCAGGAAAGAGCATCGTGGCCTTTAACAAAAAAAGAAAGAGCAACGTGGGTTGTAATACAGCTAATTCAACCCTTTTGTGTTGTGTGTGTATGAATACAGTAGGAGTTGTCTTTTCAAATAAACAAAATCTGTTTATATATTTTTCCTAACTGGTATGTGTGACTAATAAACAAAAGGCTACAACAAAAATTTCTTCCCAATAGTTTTCTTTGATTTGTTTCCCATTTAGTTTTTTGGAAGATAATATTGGTTTTAGTTTCCATTTTTTTTTTCAAAATTTTTAAAACACGGTCATACACATTTCCTCTCCTATAAAATCCGCACACTCTCCTCTCTATCCATACATCTCTAATCTCTAAACACCTTTCTCTCTGTCACTATATAGTTGAAGGTTACACTGGAAGAATCTCATGAGGAGACATTCTCTAGTATCTCAGCTCAGAAATGCAGGGAAATGGTGAAGAAAGTTAACTAAGAGATTTCAAAATGCAGCAGCCAAAAGAAAAATGTTCATTCTTTGGAAAACATTGATGGGCTAAAGATGTTTGGTTGAAGGAAACCAAACATTTTTAGCCCATTAATGCTTTCCAAAGTATTGAACATTTCTCTCTTGGCTCCTGCATTTTGTGATCTCTTCGATAACTTTCTTTAACACCATTTTCCAGCATTTCTGAGCTGAGACACTAGAGAAGGTTTCCTCTTGATATTCTTCCAAGTTCCAATGTAACCTTCAACCATATATTTATATAACAAAAGTTGTACAATTCATCCATTAATACGTTGTTAATCTATCCTGGTGTTTAAAGTTGTACTTATTTTCAAGGTCCCGTTTTCTTAACGTTTACAATTCATCCATATATTTTTGGTGTTTAAAAAATCAGTTCACGTTTAATAAAACCTATATTTATATTTGTCAAATTATTATATTTTTTATATTTGATACAACTAAGAAAAACAAATGTCAAAAGTTTATTATAAAAACTTGTAGATGCATTAGATTAGCTGGTTATCGTATAAAGCCATCAATAATTGTGTAACTTTTTGGTATTTTGTGAATAAGTAAACCATGTAATTCTTATAAGTAATCTCTTCCATGTATGTTTACTTGATCAGGAAAAGTGATGGTTGGTGGAAATGGATGAAGATCCCACCTGCTAGCAAAAAGGCACTTAATGCTTTGGAACCTAAGGAGAGGAAGAGTCTCAAGAAAGCACAATCGAATACCTAAATTGTGAAATGTTTGAGTCTCCAACTCGCTTACCCCAAAAAAGGTTAATTAGTTTAATTCAGAATGTTTATCATCGATAATCTTATTTATTACCCCTTTGTTTTGATACTTCTCCAATCCTTATGGATAAAAATGTAGGATTCTTGTGGAAAATGGTTTGGTCACATCTAAACCGTTGTTGTTTTTTTTCTTTAATGCAGAATTTAGCTGTCGGCAATTGATGAGTCTTACTGTGCCAACAACAAACCATTAGTTATGCGATCTGACAAAATCTTCTCATCTTTGTTAGTTTATTTCAAAGGGAGCATGAGTTCTATAACCCAGTAACAAATTGAAGGGAGAGATGGTGAGTGTATGGAGTGTTGCAGGTTTTAGACACAAGATAAATGTTGAATCTCAAAATCACACAATAATAGTAAGATAAGAGATGTGAGGTTTAGGAGAGACTCTTTATTAAATCAACCAAAGACAAAGATGATACAAGGGGTGATTCGTCTCGACGATAAGACTTGACGAGACGAATACGAAAAGAATAGAGAAGCTAAGAACAAAGGACGAATTATAACTAGGGTTTTGCCTCTTTGCTCTCAGTGATTGTGGGTGATTATGAATGATTCTGAATGGTCTTCAAGGAATAGGGGGTCTTCTATTTATATGGAGAGGAGGTTGGCTTCCTCAAGATATTCTTCCATATTTCTTTTGGAAATATTCTTCTTTGGCGTTGATCTCCTTCTATTTTTCTTGGATGTAGTCTTTTTCTCCAAGTACTTCCTTTTCTTTGAGGAGGTGGAAGTGGAAGCGGGCCGGGCTTACATAGTATTATTAATTGTGACGGGCTCAGGAAATTGTGCTAATTTCTGCTCTAACAATAAGTCCCCCCCAGTTTGGCGAGATAAATGCAATTTAATCTCGGCGAACTTCATGTATAAAAGAGGAGCTCAAGAGCAATTAATAATAACTATGTGATGCCGACGCGATGCCGATGCTGTCGCGATGCTGCGCTGACGTGATGCTGCGTTGCGTTATTGACTTTAGATCCGTACTGCCTCGTTAAAACCTTGATATGGAAAAACCCTATGGGATAAAAACCATAAGAAGGGAAAAGAGTACAGTGACGTAATCTTGTCCGCAAATAGAATGTGCTTTTGATAATTTCTCTCGGACTTGACGAGATGACTCTTTTGTCTCGTCAAGGAGAATAGATTGCTGTGACGATTTTTCTCGGATTCGAGCTTCGACGAGATTGGTTTTATCGGGCTCGTGTGATGACGAGACCGCTCGATCTCGTATATGATGACGAGATCGGTGTCTTCTCGGGCTCGTGTGATGACGAGACCGCTCGATTTCGTATATGATGACGAGATCGGTGTCTTATCGGGCTCGTGTGATGACGAGACCGCTCGATTTCGTATATGATGACGAGATCGGTGTTTTCTCGGGATCGTGTTCGACGAAACCGGTTGGGGTCGCGCTTCGGCAACACTTGTTTTCTCGGGATCGTGCTTCGACGAAACCGGTTGGGGTCGCGCTTCGGCAACCGTTTTCTCGGGATCGTGCTTGACGAAACCGGTTGGTTTTCTCGGGCTCGTGTGATGACGAGACCGCTCGATCTCGTGTGATGACGAGATCGGTGTTGTCGAGAGGTTTGGCCAGAACGTCGACGTGTACCTTTGGAGGTGAATAAAATTTTACAATGCTCATCTCGTCAGACGGATTATAGAATTTTATTGGGGTATAGCTGAACCTTTGGAAAGGCTGCCTACGTACCCATGCCGGGATCAAGCCATTCGTAGTTCGTTTTCTCGGTCTCGTGCTTGAGACCGGTTTGATGCCGAGATGTTTATCGGACTTGCCGTTTCGGCGGCGGAGGCAGATCATCTTGGTGAGGGAGTGATGCAGGCGCGTTCTTCTCGGCGTCGTCATCTTGATCTCGGCGTCGGCGCTGGTTTGCAGCTCGTCGATTTTCGTCGCGGCGTTCAGCATCATTTGGCTTTGCGGAGTATTGTTGTACTCTGTATCAGCTGATGCCTACATTCTTCTGTAGTATGATCGGTTCGTCTATGGAAGCACCAGTACTCTTATCGTCGTTGTCTTTTTCGTCGCTCTTGTTCGTCGAGAGGTTTCCTTTTATTCTCTTGACGAGACAACTCTTCGTCATTCCATGAATCTTTGAGTGGTGCGCCTTGCTTTCTTCAACGCAGACGTATTTTTGGGACCTGTGCAAAGCGTCCTGGAGGGTTGCGGGTTCGTCGAGCATCAGACTCTCTTTCAACTTTGATTCGAACCAAAGCCCGTTTTCGAAAGCTTGATTCCCATCGTCAGGGATGTCTGAGTGCTCTGCTGCTGCTGTTTTGAATCTCTCGACGAACTTGCGAAGAGACTCATCTTTTCCCTGTGCCATAGTGAAAAGATTGGTGCTGCCTTTTGACATAAACATGCCAAAGTGTTTCATGAATGCCGTGCTGAGATCATCAAAGTTGTCGATGGTCTCGGCAGGGAAGGTTCGAAAACCAGCTCGTCGCGTCTTTGTTCATGTGCTCGATGAACACTTGACAGTATTTGCGTCTTGTTCTTCGGGGGAGGCATATTTTGCCTTCTCATGGCCATCTCGAAGTTTCTTAGCCAGTTTCGAGGATCGTCACCATTGTTGTAGAACTGAAGACGGAGAGCCGTTTGATCCTTTAGAGGTATCGCGGCGATGCGACGAGTGAAAGGACTCCTTTTCGTCTCGGCGAGGATTTTGGCAATCTCGGGTGACGAGCTGATAGCGTCGTGCACTTTGGAGCTGATTGCGTCGAGGTCGCGGCGCAGCTTGGCCACTTCCGGGTCGGTGTCTTTCTCACCATTCGTCGCGGCATTGGAGCCAGTCGCGGCGGTGCTTCTTGTCGGCGTCTGGAAGAGAGTTCGTCCCGTCGGGATGACTCGTCCGTCGCTGGTGACGTGGAGGGAGTCGATCTTGTCGTTGTACTTTTGCTGCTGAGCTTGCATCTCGGCGAATTGAGAAGCAATTTGAGCAGCAAAGCCTTGCATGGCGGCGGTTAACGCGGCGGTCGTGACGGGAGCTTCTACGTCAGGAACCGGTGGCGGCGGAGGGTTGACGTGACCGTTGGTCGCGTCGACTTCGACGGGATGGACGATGGGGTTTCCATCTGCGCCGAGTTGACTTTGCAGTCCGCCTGTTCTGATGCTGGGATCATCAGCTGGAGGTGCCATCTTTGAACCTTGATTGACTTTTTTCAGAGTTTTTTCTCCAGCCCCACGGTGGGCGCCAATTGTTGAATCTCAAAATCACACAATAATAGTAAGATAAGAGATGTGAGGTTTAGGAGAGACTCTTTATTAGATCAACCAAAGACAAAGATGATACAAGGGGTGATTCGTCTCGACGATAAGACTTGACGAGACGAATACGAAAAGAATAGAGAAGCTAAGAACAAAGGACGAATTATAACTAGGGTTTTGCCTCTTTGCTCTCAGTGATTGTGGGTGATTATGAATGATTCTGAATGGTCTTCAAGGAATAGGGGGTCTTCTATTTATATGGAGAGGAGGTTGGCTTCCTCAAGATATTCTTCCATATTTCTTTTGGAAATATTCTTCTTTGGCGTTGATCTCCTTCTATTTTTCTTGGATGTAGTCTTTTTCTCCAAGTACTTCCTTTTCTTTGAGGAGGTGGAAGTGGAAGCGGGCCGGGCTTACATAGTATTATTAATTGTGACGGGCTCAGGGAAATTGTGCTAATTTCTGCTCTAACAATAAATATGTTGATTTATATCAAGATGTTATGAAAAAGTTGGTACATGGAGTGTCACACAAGCTGTCTAGTGTGACACAAGGAAGAGTTCATACGGAGAGTATAACCTAGATGTATCTCCTACATTTGTGAAGCCATGTACCTGAAGTGATGATGTGGCGTTATGGTCTTAGTGAGAAGATCAAAGTAGGAAAGAGCATCGTGGCCTTTAACAAAAAAAAAGAAAGAGCAACGTTGGCTGAAGAAGCTTCACGTGTTCTCCAGCTCACCTTAGGCAACTCCAATCGATATAGGCCATTAGCTAAGACCTTGAAACATGCCATTCCAAAAGTAAAAAAAAACAATGATCAATAATTAAAAAAAAAAAAAAACAATGATCAAAACGAAGCAGTTAATCACAAAGTAAATAAGTGACCAGGTAAAAAGATGTGGGTGGAACTTCCACGTCACTTTTTTTTTTGTAATTTTTGGTAATACAGCTAATTGAACCTTTTGTGTGTGTACAAATACAGTCAATTCAACCTTTTGTGTGTACAAATACAGCTAATTCAACATAACAAAAAAGAAAACAAATCATAGTTGGAGTTGTTTTTTCAAGTAAACAAAATCGGATTTGATATTTTTCCAAACGGGCATGTGTGACTAAACAAAAGCCTACCACATACACGTTTTTGCCATTGATTTTGTTAGATTTCTTCCCATTTATTTTTTTGCCAATACACCCAATTTAAAGGAATTACAAGATATTATTCTTTTTTATTTCCAAATTTTTTTTTTCAGAAACTTTTAAGATGCTCGCTGTGTGCTATAAAATCCCCACACTCTCCTCTAAATCCATACATCTCTAATCCCCTCTCTCTCTCTCTCTCTCTCTCTCTAGATCTTCAACTTCCTCGCGATGTATGCTTGCATCGTGTATGCATGTGATGCGACTCCTCCGGAGGATTCACTCACGGACGAGGGAATCCAATAAAAAAGATTGGTTCCGGGAATTGTATTCTCGATCCTACTTGGATTGGTTGAGGTTTTCACTCAATTATAAGATTTTTTTCTGCATCATTAATTCCTTGAATCATTCTTATTCAATAAAAAATAAATGATTTTTATGGTTTGAATGAGAGTCTCCATGCATGTTAATTCACATTTGATTATCCGTACTAGGCCTGGGCGTTTTAGCCGGACCCGAAGGACCCGAACCGAACTCGACCCGAAAAAGATGGAACCGAACCGAACCAGAACAAAGACAAATACCCGATGGGTCCAAAAATTTTATACCCGAAAAACCCGAACCCGAACCCGAACCGAACCGAGAACCGAATAAAAATACCCGAAATATCCAAAATATAATTATATATAAAAAATATTAGTTATTTTTTAGACTTATAATAATAAAAATAACTAAAATTACAACTAAAAATCTAATATAATAGTTATATTTAGAACAAAATAACCAAAATATTTGAAAAGTCCAAAAACATTTAGTAGAAAATGGAGTAAAGACAAAATTTTCGGTTATTTTATAGGATTTTAGATATTCGGTTAAAAAAACGATAAAAACCAACCCGAATCAGAACCGAATGATACCCCTGAATAAGAACCAAAATTTGTATAAACCCAAACGGGTCCATAACATTTAGCCCCGAACCGACCCGAACCCGATAGGAACCGAACCAAAACCGAACCAAAATTTCTCTAAACCCGAACGGGTCTAAAATTTAGCAACCCGAAAAGACCCGAACCCGAATAGAACCGAACCGAATCCGAACCGAAACCCAAACACCCAGGCCTAATCCGTACAGATCAACATGTTTCTTAATTTTTTTTTACAAAAAATAAAACATGTTTCTTTATTGTATTTTAGGAGTAACTCAACTGTGTCCATATATTAGGGTTTTAGAATAAGCCAGTCTTGTTTCTCTCGTTGAAAGCTTTGATTTTTAATCCGACAAAACCTAGGACTCGAATTTCAATCTCTTCACTGATCATCATCACATATTGACCAATTCATTCAATAATTTAGAGGTTTAGATTATCTTGATGTGTAAATGTGAGGTGAGTGTTAAATTTATAAAGTTGCTGTCTTCTGATTGTGAATGATGGGTCTTACAATGGTGACTCTTGTTGTGGTTACAGGCAGAGAAGGAGCCTATTTTGAGTTGTATGCGGGCATCTTAGCACATGAATGTTTAGAGAAAGCGTTAGGGTTCTTTCTGAGACGCAATTGATCCTCCGAAGAGAAGCCAACCTGACTACGTATACACGGTAGCTTCCTTCAACGGACTTAAAGGAAGCTATCGTGTACATGTAGTCAGGTTGGCTTCTCTTCGGAAGATCTATAGTGCTCACGTTACCAACCGTTACCGAAACCTAACCTTGTAAGCAACTCAACTCTTTGATATACTATATGTTGTTATGATGCATGCAAAAATGTATTCAGAGTTGGATTCCCCCATGATATTCGTGTAAAACAATCATCTAAATACATGTGAAAAGATGTGATCTTTGTTTATTTTGACGTTTTCTTATGTGCATGATTCAATGATTGCAGGCGTTTAAAGACCGGCATCCTGCTTGCCTGTCATATAGTTTTGCTATTTTACATCTGGAGGTAATTCGTTAATTGAAATTTTAGAGGAAAAAACATCTAACACACGTACGAACTAAGTAAAAAAATTCACCATAACGTTTTGTTCTACAAGGCTATCATGCATTGTCCGTATAATCTGTCTGATAGACCTGTCATGGTATGTTCACTATATATATATCTCGTTCTCTCTTATGCTTGTTCTTATAATCTATTTTCATGGATTCTGTATACCCGAATTCAATATCTATTGTTGTTTGCTGAAACTCTTAACTATCGAGTCTATTCTAGTTTTTTTAAATATCTAGGTTTTCATGGACTCAACTGTGCTTACCATTTATGAAAATATTGTGTGAATAAATCAGTGTTCACCTATATTTATAGATAACGGAAATATGTGAATAATTAGCTAACGAAAGCTGTTTATTATATGGTTTGAATAATTGAACATCAGAGTTACATTGTTGTTTATTATATGGTTGAAGGTTACATTGGAAGAATCTCAAGAGGAGACTTTCTCAAAGTCTCAGCTCAGAAATGCTGGGAAATGGTGTTGAAGAGAATTAACCAAGTCAAAACACAGCAGTTAAGAGCAAAATGTTCATAGTTTGGAAAGCACTGATGGGCTAAAAATGTTTGGTTGAAGGTTATTCACAACCATATAATAAACAATGTAACCTTTGACCAAACATTTTGAGCCCATCAATGCTTTCCAAAGTATAGACATTTTTCTCTTGGCTGCTGCGTTTTGAGATCTCTTCGTTAACTCTCTTCAACACCATTTCCCAGCATTTCTGAGCTGAGACACTAGAGAAAGTCTCCCTCTTGAGTTTCTTCCAATGTAACCTTCAACCATATAATAAACAACCATATATTTATAGATAACGAAAGTTGTACAAGTCATCCATATGTTGTTAATCCATCCTGCTAGCAAAAAGGCACTTAATGCTTTGGACCGTAAGGAGAGGAAGAGTCTCAAGAAAGCACAATCGAATACCTAAATTGTGAAATGTTTGAGTCTCCAACTCACTTTCCCAAACAAGGTTAACCTAATTCAGAATGTTTATCATCGATAATCTTATCTATTACCCCTTTGTTCTGATACTTCTCCAATCCTTATGGATAAAAATGTAGGATGCTTGTGGAAAATGGTTTGGTCACATCTAAACCGTTGTTGGTCTTTTTCTTTTTTGCAGAATCTGTCGGCAATTGATGAGTCTTATTGTCTTCCTTTGACAACAGCAAACCATTGGGCACAACAATCTATAAAGCTGAATAGGCACAATGTCCATATAGTGTCCTGTCCTCGTTAGAAAAGGCATGCATCATATGAAGAAGGTGAAAGCACAAGTGTAGATGGAAACTCTGAGATTACCGACGCTGAAGAAGAAACGTCGATCGTGACTGAAGAAGCTGATGATCAACCGAGGAAAAAGACTAAACTACACCTAATTTTCTTCTGCCACTGTGGTGGAATCTAAGAATCTTGCATGAATTAGATAGGAGGAAAATGAGTCATTTAAAATGACCAAACTTACCTATCTTGAGGCTCATTTTTATTTTTTGATAGGATATCACGTATCTAGCTATCGTTGTTATTATTATCTCTTTCGGGTTTTAATACAGCTAACTGTTGGTTCGTTTGTTTGTACTTCCAAACATTCTGTGGAAAGTAATTTGCCAATTTGGTTAAAAGGTTAATGAAAATATATTCTGTGTCTCTCATCTGTTCATCATCGTCCAAACCTAGATCCTTCTAGGTATCATCTTCTAGACTGTGGTTGCCTCATCTTCAGATTCTAGATTAATAACTTTTTGGATAAATCTTGAAGCTTCAAATTTAATAACATTGTTAATTGCTTGCTTTTTGGTTAGTGGTACACGACTTTTGCCACACTCTCAGAATCTTCTAAAAATATATCTCTTAATTAGACTACTAGAGAATGGTACCGCGCTACGCGGTCTGTTTTTATATTTTGGTATATACTATGTTATATTATAAGAGTAAACATTATTTGGATATGACATTATAATATTTTAGACAGACCATCAAAATTGATGACCAAGAGACAACATGTTTCGTAGGAACGTTGAAATAGTGAACCAATATACAGGACTATCAAAGGTCGTTGGTTATTGAAAATAGTATATTATACAGTATACACTTTTTACCCACGGGCACACTTGTAATCTTTTGATAGGCTGAGTTTATCTCCTTTTAATCTACAAATTGTTTAACAGCCGAAAATATGAATACACACTCTATAACAACTCATAGTATAGTCTTAAAACATTAGCTCTCGAGTAAGGAGTAAGTAAATCTTAATTACTAAAAAAATACAATCGAAGACAACATATTAGACAACTTTACTCTTGCATCAATTGGAACAGGGCTTTCCAGGCGACTTAGTGGGTTTATAGAAAAATAACTAAACTTTTTTGCTATCTTTTCACTACAACAGCTAATGGTCCGTATTGCCACAAATTCCTTGTAATGCAAAGAGACATAATTGAATTCATATTTATTTAAAAATTGTTCTGATCAGAATTTAACGTAAAATATGTTTGTGGCTTGAGATTTTATTTGTTGAAGCCTATTTTAGAATAAAGTTGTGGATATCTACTTACTATTCTAAAGAAACTCGTATATGCCACCCTAACAAATTCAGAAATGTAACCTTGTATTTTATCTAAAAGATACCATCCAAGAAGGCAACATTGATCTTCGTGAGAGCCCTTACCATTCCGAAAATCTTTACGAAATGCTGGAAACAATCATATGAGGAAAGTGGCTATACTCTTATATTTGTATGCATGTATTTGCGTTCGTTAAATTCTCTTCACTTCCCTGCTCTAGCAATTGCAAAAGTGAACTCTAAAAACCACATACAACATGACCCCAATGTCTAAACTTGAAAAGGAAAAACATCTAAAGCTACAATATCTTTAGACTTTGTTGAAATCACAACGATATTCATACTCATAGTGCAGTAGCAAAAACTATAATTTTACATATGTAGGGGAAGAGGCAAAGCTGATCTAGTAAAATTACATGAATGGAACCTAACCAAGCAATCTCTTTCTCCATGCAGACATCTTTGGGCTGGAGTCATCTTTAAAATGAGACATATTACGCATATGACTCCTTCTTCTGCTATAATAAACTTCTTCATGAAGCGTTTGGTCCACTTCCCTCAAAGCACGGTGAATAACAATAAGAGTTTTCAGAGCAACCTGAAAACAAAATAAGGGGAATCAATAGCAAATACCAAACATAAAACCACAAACCCTTTATAAGAAGATAGAGAATCAACAACATTCATTGTGACTTCACAACAACCGACAATGAAACTATAGCAGATCCTAGACATCAAACATCAAAAGGCAATAAGAAAGCAATACAGTTATGTGTTATTGCTAACCGCCTAGCCAGAGCATGGATGCAATATGCCACATCTGCACGAGGCCTTGTTGATGAAATAGCCATGGAAATAGCTGCACAAGGACACAACAACTTGCTTATACAGCTTTCGTCTAGAGAAAATCAACCGCACAAAGAAACACAAACATTTGAAACCTAAGACAGTAACAATCTATGATATTACCCACCTCTGATGTATCTTTCTTTTGAAGGACGTTCCACATGATTTGTAGCCTTCACAATAGCAATATCCAATCCCTAAAACCCATCATTCACACCATTGTTTAGCTTCTAGAAAAACCCCAAAACTGATTTCACTTGAAAGAGGGTTTCTTTCTTTTTTACCTTGTAATCACTATTGATTTGTTGTTTCAGTGGCTTCGACGCATTGTTGGCATGTGAAATCAGTGTAAGTTTATTGCTGCCACAAGAAGACCACGAAACACACGTTATATTGCCATCATTGTCAATCATGTAAGCGCAAAATAGTATACGTGTGCCTCAAGTTAGGTCAAAGATAAAGTTGATTCACTATTCGATGGACGAGCTTGATATCGAAACTTAAGGTACGACAACCTAAAATGGGTCATAATTAAAACAGACAATATCAAAAAGAGTCAATCGGTAAGAGTAGGCTACCCCATGGCAAACCGATACGATTGAGCCTCAATCTCTCGATTTCATAGGATCAGCTCGACGATTTCTGCTCATGGTAACTCCTCATCCCACCAATTGACAATCTAATCTTATGATTTACACCTTTATATATAAGCTTACATCTTTTTTGATGACGGATGTGGGATACAATATTTTTTGATCTTTTTTGCCCAAATTTATTAACTTATTTGTTGATGACCTGATTTCCAAACTCTCACGTTGAGCGTTTCCACGGGAACTTTCCAATCATATTTCTACGTTTTATAAATTTGATCTCAGGCAATTGCGTTAAGATGAAAGTATGAAAGCGGAATTGATGATCAAGCAAAATATTTGAGGTAGCGTTTTCAAGCTTGATTTTTAATTCATGCATAAACATCAAGCGACGTTGCAACCGCAACACGTATCACGTATGCGCCATGATCCATCTCTTGATCCAGTCTCACACTTCCTGCTCTCCTCAGTCTCTTACTTCTCTCAGATCCTCTTCTCTGGAGGTCTCAGATCCTCTCTTTGCAACCAATCTTGATCTAGATCTCTATTAACAGGAAAAACATGCTGCATTGGCATCATATTCATAATAGTAAACTTACATCTTTGTTGATGACCGATGTGGGATACAATATTATTGGGCCTAAGTTATCCCTGATTTCCAAACTCTCACAAACATCCAAAGAAAATATGATCGATCTATAACAAAGTGTTAAGACTTTTTGTTTTTTTTATCATGCACAATATTTGGGGTAGCTTTTTCAAGCTTGATTTCTAATATCAAGCATAAACACCAACCAACGATTCTCCTTCCTATGTATGATCAAACTGTGATATTCTGTTCCAATAGATGGTGATAAATGATCATCATTGCCAAAACACTAACTTTTGCCGCGCAACCGCAACACGAATGCGGCCTCCCTATCACAATCTGCTCTAATCTTTCTCTTAATTCTCTCTTCAGGCTCCAAAGATCCTCTCTTTGCAACCTATCTTGATCTGTTTCTGCTTCTTAGCGTATCTTCCCTTGATGGCTGATGCTGCTACTTGGATTGCTATTTATACCGTAGTCCGTCCCTTCAATAATGCTGGTTTCTCTAGTACATTTGCTAAGTGGTAGCAAGCCTTGGTTAAGCTTCAGAAAAAAAACAAAAAAGGTAAAAATATCTTGTAACATGCTATTCAATACTTGATCAGGAAGTATTGAAAAAAGAGAAAAGTCTCAATCTCAGGAACCACTCTACAATGGACATCATATCATTTGTTCTTTCAGTGGCTTCTTCACACTATTGTCATGTGGAATCAGTGAAAAAAGTCACTTTTGCCACAGGAAGACCACCTAACACATGTTAAATTACCATCATTCTCAACTCAATCATGCAAGCACAAAATAGTATACTCATGCTTCAAGTTAGGTCAAAGATAAAACTGATATACTATTTGATGGACGATCTTGATATGGAAACTTAAGCTACGAGAAGTCAAATGGTTCATATTCCGTGTCCTTGTCAATGTTCTAAGAAACCAATTTTTTATGGTTCACACAATGCTTGCAACTACCGATCTTTCTTTCATTTTGATATGGTAACCGTTTATTTAGGTATTGAAAATAGTGAAAATCAGAGATACCGTGGAACATTAGAAAACTTGGTCGTGTTACATTAATTTGCCGAAAAGTGAGAACTGATTTTTGAAAATTGCTCTTAAAAAAAACCTAGAAAATGGTAAATAACTTTTATTGTTTTTTGGTTAAAATCGTTACAATTAATCTCTCGATTTCATAGGAACCAGTATCATCTCTACGATTTCTGCTCATGGTAACTCCTAACCTCCACCAATTGACAATCCATTATAATGATTTAGACCTTTATATCTTAGACTATGTCTTTGATAATTGCCGATGTGGGATACAGTTATTATGGTAATCTTTCTATTCCTCTATTAAACTGTTCGTGTCACCCATCTTGTTCACGTTCAATATATATCTTCTTTGATTTGGATTTTAGGGTCAATTTTAGAACGTTCTTTCAATTTATTTCCATGGTTATGTACACCTAATAAATAATAAATAATAAGAGTTCCTATCAGAATTGCTCCGAGAAGTTTTTTGAGGGTTTTTTCCTAGGTTTCAAATTAGTTAGTTAACGATGGTTTAGGCTTTCATCGAATTTTAAGAGATACAATGCAACCGCAACGCAAATGCGGCATCTCTATCTTGATCCAATCTAACACTCGCTGCTCTCCTCCTTACCTTCTCTCATCAGACGCAAAAGATCCTCTCTTGCAACCTATCTTGATCTTTGTTTCTGCTTCTTATCGTTTATAGGATTTGGCGTTTCCTTGCCTGTCAAGTTAGCGGAACCAGCTCTTTGTGATTCGAATTCTATCGGAAACAAAAGCTGGATTGTGTCATAAAGAACCGTATTAACACGAGTAATCTTGTATTTACGAATAAGATTAACAAGATTCTTAGACATAAATAGCGAAGCTTTTGATCTTTCTCAGCAAATTTGATTGTTTATTACCCTATTATTGCCTACCTTTTGAGGTATTTATCTTCCACACTTATCCGCCATAGATCTCAAAAAATTCTGCAGAAACTACAGATAAAAAGCCCAATAACTATTGAGTTTAGCTATACAGGGAAGCACAACAGAAATTTGAGTTCTGCTATCAGACAAAATCTTCTCATCTTTTCCTACTCTCTTATTTTCTTGTGTTTCTGTTTTTATCTTTCAATCCGTTATATATGAGTGGAACTTCAACGTCAATTTTTGTAATTTTTATGTGTATTTCTTTCTTCATTTTTATCCCATGTAATATATTCTTTTAAGCCTTGTTTGCATCTGTTTATACATCCCAATTATTGAGATATCATATCAATCAAGTCCCACATCGGAAGTTTAGACAAGAAGTGTCTAATAAGCAGTGTCCAACTCCAACTAGTATGAGGCCTTTTAGCAAGAGTCCAAAGAGAAATCTGTGCGGGCTTTGCCACTTGGGCCCAAAGCGGACAATATCATACTAGTGGGGGAGTTGGACTGGACTTATGAAGGCCAACAAATGGTATCAAAGCCTAGGTGTCGAAAAGTGGACCTAGGGGGACAAGTGGGGATGGGCTCTGCTGTGTGTTCGTTGTGGGAGGAGCCCTCAAAGGTGACCTTGCGATTAGGGGTGACGGTCCTTGTGCCGAAAGTCTTCTTAACCAGGACAAGGGTTAGTTGAAGAGGTCCGTTGGTGATTACGGCGGTACAAGAAGGGTGCCATGTATCGCTGAAGGTGGAAGGCCACGGGATTATGTGGTCTTTCGCTTGAGGGGAGGATTATTGAGATATCTATCAAGTCCCACATCGGAAGTTTAGACAAGAAGTGTCTAATATATAAGCAGTGTCCAACTCCAACTAGTATGAGACCTTTCGGGAGGAGCCCAAAGAGAAATCCGTGCGGACTTTGCCACTTGCTCCCAAAGCGGACAATATCATACTAGTGGGGAGTTGGACTGGGCTTACGGAAGCCCAACACCAATCGATGCGAGCTCTGAAAAAACAATTGTATAGGCTATTAGTTAAGTCCTTGAAACATGCAAATTTCACAAGTAAAAAACAATGATCAAACCAAATAATCACAAAGTAAATCAATGACCAAGAGACAAAACAATACGCATGGTGTTATACAAAGTCAATTAGTAATACAGTATTAGATTAGGACTATTAAATTATTTTACTCATTTTGGCTATCCAGCTAATTCAACCTTAGCTTTTTGTGTATAAGCACATACAGCTAACAAGGTGGTTGTCCCGCACCTTGTGCGGGTACAATATTTTTTAAATACAATTATTAATTAAAGATTTAAATAATATAAGTAGTACAACTTTTTATTGTATTCATCGTTTTTGTTTTCGCAAACTTCTTATTTTTGTAATCTTGAGGTGTCTTATTTTTATCTTCTCTTTCTTGTTCTTCTACGTAATATTCTTCATTTGTTTTGGAATTTTCTTCACATTCCATTATTTCTTCTTTCCTTTCTTTTTCCTCATGTTCGACTTTTCTTTTTCTTTTCTAAATTTTTCATCTTCTTTTTCACTGTTTTCTTTTCTTTTACTTATGTATCTATTATGTCTTGTTTGTGTCTTGCATATCACCTACCAATTCATTTCGATAGTTAAAATTTTCAATATTTTTGAAATAGATTCTATCTTTATATAGTTGAAGTCTTTTAAAAATTTATTAGTTTTGTTATCTTTCAATTCTGGATTTTCTTTAGTTGTTTTAGTTTTTTTTTCTATTTGTGAATGTAATTTTGAAAGTAGATATAAATTTCAAATAAATGATTTTTTTTTATGAAATTCTTCTGTAATAATTCAAGTTTTTTTAAAATACACCAAAAACTAAACCCTACCCCATCAATATAAACCCTACACCCTAAACCCAAACCCACAGTGTAACACCACCCCCTAAATAACCCAAACACCACATTATTAATGATTAAGCAAATATTATGGATATTAAAAAAAAAAATCGTTATAGATTCGCCATTAGAATTAGGGTTTCATGAATATTAAGATGGTAATTAAAAGGATAGATGTTCATACCTTCTTTTGCTGGAGTTGAATATTTCTCGCTTGGGACCAAATCTGATCTTCTAGATTCCATTAGCTTGGAACTCACTGTTACAAAAGCGAGAGAAGAAGAAGTTAGAAGCGTATATGTAGATGATTGACAGTAGATAACAAATAATCAGTTAATCATTACAGTAAATAGAACTTAAATCAAAGTGAAACAATAAAGATACATGAGAAGAAGAAATATGAGACCTAAGAAGTAAGATTACGTATAGAAAGAAGATATGCAAATCGTAATGAGAATTGGGTTGATTTTGCTTGTAGCTATAACTATATATAAGACAGAGTCGGCTAACAAACCTAGGTTTTCCAATTTTTAATTCTTTACAATTTTTTTAATTTCTTCCATATATGTGGCGCGAAAATATGTTAGTTATACGGTATATATCCAAAAATAATTTAGGAAGAAAGCAAAATTCGTTATCCATCGTCCAATAAAATAAATTCGTTTTTAAATAAGATAATAAGCAAATTGAAAGATTTATTCAAGATTTTCATTAAGGGTAGTTATGTAATTCCGAGGCTGAGAGTTAACGTGGTGGCTCCATTCACGAAAATTGATTTGCAAATACTAATATGATTCAACCTTTTAGTGTGTCAGCAGATACATCTAATTCAACTCTCATGTATATATGCAAATACAATTAATTCAACATTTTTATTAAAGAAACAAATCATTGTTGAAGTTATCTTTTTCAAATAAACATAAATCGAATTAGATATTTTTCTTGGTTTTGTTTAATTTGTTTCCCTTTTTTCTTGGGAAATATGACCCATGTTATGGAATTTTCAAGATATTATTTTTAAAATTTCTTTAAACTTTTTTTTCAAAGTTTATAAAACCCTCCTACACATTTTGTCTCCTATAAAATCCCCCACCCTCCTCACTATCCCCAACATATATACATCTCTCACTATCCCCATATAAAATCCCTTGTTCTGTATATCTGCCTCTCGCTTTTCTTCATAGATTATATATGTTGTTAATGTGTTTTCATGGATTCTTAATTGACCCGTTTTCAGGGGTTCGTTTTTTGTTGGTATGATTAATATATTAAATCTCGAATCTATTAGTGTTTTCAATAATCTATGGTTTTTTGTTGGTATAGTGAATCTTGTAAATCTCTATTCTATTATTGTTATCAATATCTAGGGGTTTTTTTTTGCTTTTTCTGGGTTTGATTAATATATTAGATCTCAAATCTATTAGTGTTTTCAGTAACCTATGGCTTTTTGTTGGTTTGGTGAATCTTGTAAATCTCGATTCTAATACTGTTGTCAAATCTAGGGCTTTTTGTTGGTTTGGTGAATATCTTAAATCGCAAAACTATTTCAATGTTTGTAATAGTCAAATCACATAACTGGATATGATAATTTACTCTCCTTTTCCACACATACGTTGCATGAAGCTACGCACACATCCATAAAAGTGTTGTTATACAAACAAACAGGGACTTAGTTGTGCTTCCCATTTGTGACAAACTGTATCAATAAAGCTGTCTTCATCTACTTAATTATGTTTTCTTGGATTTGGTTATATGTTTTCATATCTAGGACTTTTGTTAGCTTGGTTGTCTTCTAACGATAGCTCTATACCAACTTTGATCAGGGGACACCTTTTCTAACAAGAGAATTATACCGACACTGCGCATATTATTAGACTGCAAAGTAACCTCATAAAAGAAATTCTTGCGAGGTTTGAAGTCTTTAGCTGGCTTGATCTCCCAGCACTTGAAAGCGGGTGCTTGTCTCAGAGTCTCCATACTTGCAAAGCAAAATGAGTCTCTTCGATGATTGTGGGCTTAATGCCTATCCGATCATCGAAGAGACACATTTTGCTTGTTGTCAAGTTTGGAGACTTTGAGACTAGCACCAACTTTTAATTTCTGGTAGATCAAGCGAGACAAAGACTTCAAAACTCCTAAGAATCTTTTTATGAAGTTACTTTGCGGATGATGTCTAATAATATACCCAAAGGAGATCCAAAACTGCTGGAGGTCAATGATCTCATTGCAGTGAGTGATAAGAAGCCTAACCAAGTCGATGACTTTAGATGTTCCAATGAGTCTTCATTGATGGCTCTTGTTTGTGGATTGAACGAGGATTGTTCAAATTTGATAACTTCCTTATAATTTGATAACACAATTATAGAATTTAATACATAAATAACATAAAGTTATAATCCTTACTACCACTAAAATTTGTTATGTCTCAAATGTATTTGGAACAAGTCGGTGTTTTGTTGCAAACTCGTTGAAAACAAAGGCTACATATTTGCAAAAAGTTGTTGAAAAATTCAGACAATAATTATATCATGGGATTTCTGATGATCGTAATTTTGATGGAATTTTTTTCACAATTTACCTACAAATGTTGCGACAGGATTCCTTACGACTGCTCACATTTGTTTCACAATTTGTGTGGCGTTTTCAGAAAAACTAATTTACGGAATGTTGTGAGATATTCGTTAGAAGTTTTCCAACAACCTTATTTGTCAAAAAGAATTGTTAACATTTCTAATGTTTAGTTGTAGTGGTACCGACATCTTTCTATCATTTTGATATAAGTACAGTTTGTTCGGGCACGTAATAAAACAGTTCAAATCAGAAATTATTGGTCCATATACCGTGGAGTAAATCTCTTGGACGATAAAAAATATTGTTGGACATTAACCTGGTGGGCTTAAGAAGACAAGAGAAAAATCACATAGTGTATCTCAAGAGCCACTCTACAAGCTGATATTATATGATTCGTGCTAAGAAGTCAATCATTAGACTAGGTCTTTCCGTCTTAGCTAGGAATGGTATTATTACTAGTCATACATATTTAGTCGTTTATGACCTGTTAAGAGCGTTGTCATTAATTCCATCCAAGTGGGTTAATTACATTACTATTTCATATTCTTGACCCAAATTTGTCTTTGGCCTCAAGTATCTCCGATTGAAGTGATTTCCAAACTCTCACGTTATTTCTCTTTTACGTCCTCGTCTTTCTCTTTTTGCAACCTATCTTGATCTAAAATCTGTATTAACAAGAAAAACATGTAACACATGCTACGCTGCATTGCCATCATTGACAAAAGTAATGTACTTGTGCCTCAAGTTAGGTCAAATATAAAGTTGATTCGCTATTTGATGGACAATCTTGATATAGAAACTTAAGTAACGATGAGAAGCTATATGGTTCATTCCTTCGTGCCCTTATCTAAAGAAATTTGTATTCAAGGAAACCCAAACTTCTACTGTTCACAAGATGCGCTTGCAAGTACCCACATATTTCAGTATTAGAAAGCTCCATTCTAACCTGGCTCCAAACCAATCAAAAATTTACCTATACATTCTCCATCATAAAGATAAACTGAGCCTATCGAAGAATTTTTAAAAATGGTCAATTGGTAAGAGTAGGCTGGCAAACCGATAGAGTGGTTCCTCAATCTTTAGATATCATAAGAACCATCACTACGATTTCTGCTCAGGAGGACCCTTGACTCCCACCAACTGACAACCAAACTTAATGGTTTACACCTTTGTATATTAGCTTTCATCTTTCATACTTACCGATGTGGGCTATATTATTATTTCATATCAATATCATTTTGACCCAAATTTGTCTTGGGTCTCAAGTATCTCTGATTGAAGTGGTTTCAAAACTCCCACATTATCTCTCTTTTACGTCCTCTTCATTCTCTATCATCACCAGCATGCAACACAACGTTCCACAAGCACATACATCCAAAAAAATTATGATCGATCTTTATATTATTAATTGAGAAGTACATGAAAATTTTCTGACCAAAAAACCAATCTAATTATGAAGAGAAAGTGTTTGGCAACAGGTTTAATGAGGGTCAATTTAGTATATTGTAATGTTTGGATACAAGAATAAGAGAAAAAAACTAATTGGAAGGATAAATGGAGAAAATTGTTTGGATACAAGAATAATAACTTAAAACAAACCGATGGTTCAAAAAACTTCCGTTTTCCAGCTCTTAAAAATAGGGGTTGTTTCACTTCTAGACCCAAAATTGTGGTCAAATGCAAAAGTAACCTCCTGCTTTTTTCGTTTTAAGTTTGTCCAGTTTTTTCCAATTAATTACCGAAATGCCATTACTTTTTCGATTGGTAGACCGATATTTAGGTCTACCAGATCTGCTGAAAGACCAAACACCCCTCATCTTCTACACTTAATTGCCAAAATGTCATTTCATCAATGTTCACAACCACCATTTTTACCAATTTGGAGCTGTTAATGCTCTGAAAACTCACTTTGGAGCTAGTATTTCTCCTTCTTTCATCTCACAAACTCTTATCTTCATTTTCTCTCCATTTTCATCCCAAAACTTAAAAGAAAACTCAAATCTTGGGTCTTGGTATTTCCAATTGTTTAGCTTATGGTGATGACCGGAACTCGTAATTGAAGCCTAAATTGAAGTTATCAGCCCTTGAAGAGCCTTTTTCCAACGGCCAGGTAACTTTTCTTTCAAAATTCTAAGAATTTCAGTTTTGGTCCGTTAAGGTAGACTGAAGTGTAGGTCTACCATTACATAGTAGACCTCAGTTTAGGTCTACTGGTCAACGCAGAGTTGACTGTGCCATTTCCTTTGCAAACAAAAAAAATGAGTGGTAGACCTACACTTAGGTCTACTCCACGTGGAGGGTTAGTTTTGCAATTGATTGAGAAAAATATTTTTTTTGAGGTCTACCTTGTCGGTCTACTCCACGTGGAGGGTTAGTTTTGCAATTGAAAGAGGAAATTTTTTCGGAGGTCTACCTCTTAGGTCTACCTAAAAAAAAAAGTTGGTTTTGCCGTTGACTCAAGTTTGACTTTCCTCAAAAAGGAGAGATTTTGCGTCATTGAGGTCTACCGTGTAGGTCTACCATCCGGTAGACCGCAAGGAGGTCTACTGGTCAACGCAAAAAACTGAGGTCTACCACGGAAGTCTACCCAAAAAAGTCAAACTTGAGTCAACAGCAAAACAAACTGTTTTCGGTAGGTAGACCTAAGGGTAGACTAATTCAGAGGTCTACTTTTTTTGGTAGACCGATTGAGAGGTCTACGTTTTCTGGTAGACTTACACGGTAGACCTTGTGAAAAAGTCAATGTTTGGTCAATTGCAAAACTAACCCTCCACGTGTAGTAGACCGACAAGGTAGACCTCCAAAAAAACATTTTTCTCGATCAATTGCAAAACTAACCCTCCACGTGGAGTAGACCTAAGTGGAGGTCTACCGTGTACGTCTACTCCGACGTCTACGTTTTAGGTCTATTATTATGTGTTTTTTAAATGTCGTTTTCCTTTCAATATATCAAATATTTTGAAATTTCTCGAACAATTAGTTGTTTTTATTTGTTTACTTGCTTCTGTGTGAGTTTGAAATGTTCTTTCGGCGTAATTAAGGCTATATTCGGTTTTCTTTTGAATTAGGTATCTAGCTTAATTTTCTGGTAGACCAAATTGTGGGTCTACCCTGTGGTCTACGCCTTCTGTCTACTATCCATTTTGTGGTCTGGTTTGTTTTTGTTGCAGATAATGGATTTGTCTAGCTTCTGTTTATGGATGATGATGAAAAACCGTTCTGTCTACTAATCTGTTATAATTTTTGTTTTTTTCTTTAAGGCTGGAAATTTGGTGATAATGAGATGTGTAGTATTCATGTGACCTTAGTAATTTGAACTTTGAATATAGATGCACTTCACCTTAGTAATTTGGAAAACCGTTCATGTGAATTTGGTGTATTCCTAGTTGAGAAAATCTCTTGTTCACATGTTTGCAAATATACACATATCGCAAAATCAAGAATCGGTCTACCTCGCAAAGATAGACATAAGAATCGGTCTACTTCGCAAAATAAAAAGTCTACTATAGCACTAGTAGACAGATATCAAGGTCTACTAAAAATGTCTACGTCTTTTCTCTACCTTTAAGGTCTACCGTAAAAATCTACTTCGTTCTGTTTTGAGTTTCTTTATGTAAGTTTGTCTTGTATTGTATTAATTGGAGATCTATATTAGAGGTCTACACCTGAGGTATTATTTTCGAGTATTCATGAACTTGTTGAAATAACACACAATAACTAGAAGTGCAAATGCAAAGTCTTACAATCTAAAAAACTCAAATTCGAAAGCAACAAGTGTTTAAACTTAAAACGAAAAGTACTTAAACTAAGAAAAGGGCTTGGCTTTAGCAAAGCTTCCATCTGCAACGCAGAATAGAAACACAACTGTGGCAGCTTCTGTGTAATCTTGCATGCATATTGTTGCGATCACTGTCAAGAACAAAATTATATGCATTAGATTCACCAGCATCAAGTCAAAGAAAAGGTTGCAAAGAGGATTACACAGCGTGTCTAACCGCCTCCGTCCTCCACTCCTCCGTCCACCGCCTTGGAACAAAGACACAGATCCAGATCCAGCATGAGCAAACAAAAAAATGAAGGAGAAAGATGAAGAGGGAATAAAGCCTGCAAATGTATCAGGGAAACAGAGACGTCGTACTTTGCTTGCTAGCTACGGCTGCTGTAGCCGCCGCTCCAGCCGCGACCGCCGCAACACCGTTTCAGGAGAGTTTCAGATCCGGAGGATTTGAGAGTAGATCCGGGAAAGGGGAACAGTACAGCTTCATTCTCTTCTGTGCTCGAACCCTACATCCTCTAAAACTTCTTTGGCGCTCAGATCCAGCAAAATAGATCTAGAAAAATAGGTCAATATGTCATGTTGTGGCTCAAATCGGATTTAGATCTGTTATGGAGAGAAGATAAATGGCTTACTAGTGCCACCGACGGCTACTTGAGACTGGACGAGAAAGGATGGAGGAGGCCGAGAAATATCTCGACGGTGTGGACGTCCGCCGACGGAGACTAGAAACTCGGTTCTTCGGGGAATCCCGAGAAGGTGGAACAGGTCGGACGGGAGGCAGAGCCGGAGGCGGAGGCTCATTTCGAAACTTCGTCGGCGGCTCCTCGAAACTCAGGCCATGGAGAGAGTAAACTAGGGCCAAGAAGAAGAAGAAGAAGAAGGTGGCAAGAGGGAGATAGTGGCCACTGGCCACAATTCACGGCGAGAGAGAGAGGCGGCAAGAGAGAGAGAGCGCGGTGAGAGAGAGAGAGCAGAGATTTTTTTTAACAAAATTAGGGTTTTTTTTCTTTTATACTGGGATAAATTTTCCGGTTTAAATAGAAAATTCCTAAATTTTGGTTCAATTAATCTCGGTTCAAGCCTTCAATGAGATCTAAATACGGTCTACGACTGCGGTCTACCACTACAGTCTACCACGAAATTTCCGGTTCCCGCCATTTTGGTTTAAAACTTAGGGATTCCCGCTAGGTTAAAACATTTGGTAGACCTCCACTGCGGTCTACTCTATTGCTCTACTGGTTAGGTCTACTTTACCCTAAACCCTAAATCGAATAATTTAGATACAATTTTGCAACGATTTGCTTGCCATATTGCCAATTTACAGTGTATATCACAAATAAACGAACATTGACTCGTAAAACCAATCAAAAACAATTATTCATCTAAAATTTTTCAAAACCCTACAACTTACACCATTGAACCCTAAACAATCTACTCAAACTCTTATCCTTATGAACTATATACTCATGATATTTATAGATTCATGAATTTTTCTGATATTTTATTTTTAATAAGTTTTAACTGTCTATTATTTCGTTATTTGTGAAACCAATATTTCAAATTTTTTTAATATATTTTCTTAATTTAAATTTAAGATTTGATGATTTAGTAGACCTACTTGGTAGACCTCCCATGGTTTTATAGGGTTTTAACCTAATTTATTTTTTCATAGTTCACCTGATTCAAATCTATGAAATTATATTTTATATAGATGCAAGTTATCTGTATTGTATTTATGTATACAACATTTTCATCAAAATATTTTTTAACAAATTTTATAATTAAAATTAAAATGTAATGACATAGTAGACTTACTCGGTAGACCTCACATTTTTATAGATTTTAACCTACATATATTTGTTTATCTATAAATGATGCATTTGTATGCATTCATATTTTTGGTAGTTGATAATGTCTATATTATAATTATTGATACATGTTTTTGTATACAAATATTTTTTATTTAATTATTAATTAAAATTTAAGATGTTATTACGAGGTAGACCTCTAATATTGTCTACCAGGTAGACCTCCGCGGTAGATCTACCTAGTTCGGAGGTTAAAATCGTAATCGAGGCATGCGTTTTTTTGTTTGGTCATGAAGGAGTGTGGGGTAATTTTACTACCCATAGAGGTTAGTTTTGCATTTGATTCAATTTGTGGTTTAGTTGAATAGAAAATATTAAATTGTGGTCTAGAATTGGTAATTTCCCCCTTAAAAATATGCAAAAAAAAAAAACTTAACATAATCTATCGATAATACCAAATCAATAGAATATGATTTTGGATTTTCAGGTTTAAAGTTTATTTTAAAAAATTTAATTCGGGTTCAATTCAGGTTTCTTTTAAAGTTTTTTTTTGGTTTTGGGATTTGGTGATATAAAAACCGTTCACGTTTTTAAAATTTCTGATTCGAGTTTGGTTTGGGTTTTTCTAGACAAGTTCGGGTTCGGTGAAAATCTCAGACCTAATTTTATAGAGATAGAGATATAGAAATTGTTCGGGTTTCTGTTCAAAAAACTTTGAGTTTTTTTTATTCGATTCAAGGTTTTCGGGATTTTTTGGATTTCGGATTTTCGGGTTTAGACATATTAAAAAAGTTTTTTTAAAAAAAAATTTTGATTAGGGTTTTTGAGTCGGATTCGGGTTTAGAATTTAGATTTTCTTCACAAAACCGCAACGTTACACTACGAGTTTGCGCGGATCCTCTACCAGAAATTGTATTGTCTGAAATTTTCGAAAACCTATCTTTGATTCATTTTAGCATAGTGACCGTTTGGGTATTAAAGAAAAGTGCTCTAAAAAGAGACCTAGAAAATAGTAAATGTCCTTTTTGTTATTTGGTTAAAATCGTTTAGGGAATGAAGTACATTTTGGACTCAATACAATTAATTTCAAAAAAGGTCAATTGGTGAGAGTAGGCTTCCTCGTGGCAAACCGATAGGATAGAGCCTTAATCTCTCGATGCGAGCTCTAATAATGACAATTGCTATAGGCTATTAGCTAAGTCCTTGAAACATGCAATATTTCACAAGTAAAATACAATAATCAAACCAAAGCAATTAATCACAAACTAAATCATTGACCAAGAGTCAAAACAATAGGCATGGTACTATACAAAGTCAATTCGTAATTATTTTACTCATTTTGGCTATACAGCTAATTCAACCCTTTTTGTGTGTATCCAAATACAGCCAATTCAACATTTTCAAATAGAAAAAAATCGGATTATATTTTTTTTCTAAGTGGGATGTGTAAACTATAGAAAACAAATCCTACAAAATTAGGTTTTGTGAGATTTGTTTCCCTTTTTTGTTGGGTGATACGACCCATTTTATGGAATTTGCCAAATATGATTTGGTTTCATTTTCTTATAACTTTTTTTCAAAAAATTTAAAACCCGCTCCTACACATTTTGTCTCCTATAAAATCCCCCACTCTCCTCATTATCTATACATCTCTTCGCCCTTAAATCTCATAAACACTCTCACCATATCTCTCTCTCCTCCTATCCTCTCTTTTCTTCGTCCAAATCGCAAAGCGTCCATGCAACGCTGATGCCGACGGTGTATGCATGCCGTGCAAGGCGACGCCACCCACAGACGGACGCCTTGGCACCAGCCTGTGTCTCTTCCCATCCTGAAACTATCATCCCGTTTCCGGCGATGCAATATACGAACCCAACCCAACGATGGAGAAAACTTGCAACGTGTTTTCTATATCCAGTGTCCTGAAACACGCGTCACGGTATGTTCTCTATCTCTTTCCCTTGTTCTGTATATCTGCCTCTCGCTTTTCCTCATTGATTATGTTATCAGTGTGTTTTCATGGATTCTTAATTGACCCGTTTTCAGTATCTATGGGTTGGTATGGTTAATATATTAAATGTCGAATATATTTGTGTTTTCAATAATCTACGGCTTTTTGTTGGTATAGTGAATCTTGTAAATCTCGATTCTATTAGCGTTATCAATATCTAGGGATCTTTGTTGGTTTGGTTAATATCTTAAATGACGAATTTATTTCAATGTTTCTCATTGTCAAATCACATAATTGGATATGATTATTTACTTTTCTTTTTTCCACACATAAGTTGCATGAAGCTACGTACACATTCAAAATGTAGTTATACAAAAAAACATGGACTTAGTTGTTCTTCCCATTTGTGACAAACTGTATCAATAAGGCTGTCTTCATCTACTTAATTGTGTTTATTTTTTATTTTTTACATGTTTTCATATATCTAGGGTTTTGTTAGCTTGGTTATCTCGGATCTATTGTCTTCTAACGAGTGCTCTATACCAACTTTGATCAGGGGACACCTTTTCTAACGAGAGAACTATACCGACATACTCTCCCAGAACTTGAAAGCTGGTGCTCGTCTCAGAGTCTCCATACTTGACAACAAAGCAAAATGTCTCTTCGGTGATTGGATTCTCAAATGACTTGAAATACTCTGTGCATGATGGGAATATTGTAGGGATCTTATCAACCTATTAAATCAAAACACAACCTAGTTTATTAGGGTGTGCTTTTGTGGATTTGGTTTAAAAGGTTGATAAGATCCCTACAATATTCCCATCATGCACAGAGTATTTCAAGTAATTTGAGAATCCAATCACCGAAGAGACACATTCTGCGGCCATAAGTGTGATTTAATCTCTTCTTCATGTGTGTGGGTGAATGTTGTTTTAATAATAAAATTCCAATGATATAATTAAATTAAACATGGAATGATAGTTGTATGAAACTCACAAATTGTATGTTATTCAATACTTCTTTCGTTTTATAATTTTTGATGTTTTGAGGTTTTGCATATTATTATTCTAACAAGTAAATAAAAAAAAAGTAAATAAAAATGTCGTTTATTTTATCCTCTAAAACTTTACTAATTACTTGTACGAGAATGAATAGCAAGGATAAAGCTGTAAACATATTACAATTTTACCTAGAATTTAGTAAAAATCTTGAAGTTAAAAAAAAAAAGAATCTAAAACATGACAAATATTATAGAAGGGAATATATTATTGAGTTGTGTTCTTGATACAAGAATATAAAACCCATATACAGTAGAACCTCTATAAAATAATACTCGATAAGATAATATTTATTATAAAATAATAAATTGTGCCGGTTCCAAGTCGGACCGGTGTAAAAATTAGCAAAACTCGATAAGATAATAAGATAATAATATATATGAAAATCATATGTAAATATATGGTCCCAATAATAAAGTAAAATAATAAAGTAAAATAGTAAGTACAAATATAGACATATATAACTAAGTATATACGGTAGTTAATCAGAACATTATTCAATTATTATTTCAAATTTGATTAAATCTTGCCAAATTTATTGATACAACATATTTTGAACAAATTTAACAGTGTTTAAAATCATTTTTTTTATTGAATATCAAGAATTCAAATAAAAAAATCTCTCTATAAATTAATAGTTTATTACTTTATGAATCAAGAAACTAATAATTATTGTTCTATCCATAAAATAATAACTCTATAAGATAATAAATTTTCAAATTCCCAACATTATTATTTTATAGAGGTTTTACGGTATATAAGGTTGAACATTGACATTATTGATAACACCAAATAATGTAAATCTTCCTAATTCTTATCACAATAAGATTTCTATAGAATATTCTTCGGTTGGGCTTCACGGGTTTTGTTGGGCTTCACGGGTTTCACTTCATAAGCGGGCTTCAGTGGCCCACAATATCTCTCTCTAGCTCTCCTGGTATCCTCTCTTTTATTCGGCCACTTTCATCGAAATCGCACATCTTCCATGCAACGCCGACGACGCCGTTGTTGGATTATCTCCTCTGTTTCGCGGTGTTGGAACAGAGCGCAGGGTGTTGGAACAATGAAAACTGTGTTTCAGAGAGAAAAGTTTGGGTATCTTGGATTGTGATTGAATCCTGTACGAAGCAGTTTCCTTAAAGAGTATTTCGACCCTATACAGCCTTGGGTTACACGAAATCCCTCGCAGGATAAGACAATCACGTCCACTCTTTGTCTAGGCTTAAGATCAAAGAGTAACAAGAAGAGATCTTGTGTGTGTTTACTTTGGTTGCTTTTGTGAATCAGATCTATCTCTGTAGATCTCGAATTTCTTCTGTCTCATGTCTCAGAGAGACAACAGAACTTATAAAGTTCTCATAAGGCTTCAATGGACGTTTGCAACCGTCCATTTAATGATTATACCAAAGACACCTGTTCGCAATATGTTGGAACACCTTGGTATATGTTGTAACACCTTATTCACTTAAATATCCAACATTCCTCCCCCATTTAAGTGTAATCTTTCATTCACAAAATCCAGCAACGAATAAACCAAACCACATGCATATATATAAATGTCGTATCGATTGAATTTACATACTGTGAATCACACGCATCTAATGACCGAGAATCAAAGTGTCCTATGGATTGAACTTATCAACTACTTTGGCCACGAGAGGGTGAAACACGCATGAGTTTCTCACTACTCTTAATGTTTCTTGACACTATTAACAGCCATGTGTCCAATCCTCTCATGAGTGCATAGAAAGCCAAGTCCAAGCTTCTTGAAGCGGCTACACTTCACACTCACATAGGTAGATCCTTTACATCTTGCTTCTGCATTTGCAATTTTTCAAAGGATCTATTAAGAAGTCATACTTCAACCTAAACTTTCATGCAGATAATAAGCACTTCCTTTGGGATTACATAAACAGTGCTACAACCTCTCAAGGAATGGGCTCACCTTGAACTCAGCTCCTAGCGTTGTACTAGAAGGGAGTTGGGTGTCCCACGACTAGAGGTTTGAGATGGACTTCAAACCAATCCCTTCAGCTGACTTTATTACCAAGTCCCTAGACAGACCCTTCGTCAAGTGATCTGCTAGATTCTGCTGAGACCGAACAAACTCTAAAGTTATCACACCGTGAGTGATCAATTCACGAACAGCGCTATGCCTTACGCCAAGGTGTCTCGACTTTCCATTGTACACTTGGCTATAAGCCTTAGCCAAAGTTGCTTGACTATCACAATGGATTGAGATAGGAGACACTGGTTTCGACCACAATGGAATCTCAGAGACAAGGTTTCTCAACCACTCAGCCTCTCTACCAGCAGCTGCCAAAGCCACAAACTCAGATTCCATAGTCGAACTTGTGATACAAGTTTGTTTCTTAGATGCCCAAGAAATGGCACCTCCCCCAAGTAGGAACACCCAACCACTTGTAGAAGTATGATCTTCCACGTTGGTGATCCAACTTGCATCAGAATAACCTTCCAAAACCGAAGGAAATCCTCCATAACACAAACCATAGTCCATGGTTCCTCTCAAGTACTTGAGCACACGCTTTACAGCCTGCCAATGGTGAGTACTAGGATTACTAGTGTATCTACTCAACCTTCCAACTGCATATGCAATATCTGGCCTTGTGCTTGTCATTGCATACATTAAGCATCCAATCACTTGAGAATATTCGTGTTGCAACACAGCCTTTCCTGTGTTAGGCATAAGTTTACACTTGCCTCCATGGGAGTACTTACAGGGGCACAGTTCAAGTAATTGAACTTCTTTAACACTTTCTCAACGTAGTGAGATTGTGATAAACATATCCTCCCATTGTCACGCTTGATTCTAATACCAAGAATCACATCCGCCTCCCCCATGTCCTTCATGGCGAAATTTGATGACAAAAACTCTTTTGTGAGTTCCACTAATCTAAGGTTGGTACCAAAGATCAACATGTCATCCACATATAGACAAATGATCACTCCATTACTGGAATCATCAAACTTGCTATATAAACACTTATCTGATTGGTTAATCTTAAAACCAAAAGACAAGACAGCTTCATCAAATCTTTGATGCCATTGCTTAGGAGCTTGTTTCAGCCCATACAGTGATTTCACCAGCTTGCACACCTTGTGCTCACTTCCAGGCACAACAAATCCCTCTGGTTGTTCCATATACACCTCTTCTTCCAAGACACCATTTAAAAATGCAGTCTTAACATCCATTTGATGGATCACAAGATCATGAATGGCTGCTAAACCAATCAAGAACCTTATAGAAGAGATTCTGACAACAGGAGCATATGTATCAAAATAATCAATGCCTTCCCTTTGTCTAAAACCTTGTATAACCAATCGAGCTTTGAACTTATCGATTGCACCACCGATCAACATTTTCTTTGTGAAAATCCACTTGCAGCCTAAAGCTTTGCAACCAGGTGGGAGATCAGTCAGGAAATAAGTATTGCTTCCTACTATAGAGTCCATCTCATCATTTACAGCTTCTTTCCAGAAAGCAGCATCAATGAAGCCATAGCTTCACTGAATGTCCTAGGTTCATCACCAACTAGGTAACAATATGAGTATTGTAGAACAATCTCATCTCTTGAACCTTCTACCAAATAAATTTGGAATTCAGGACCAAATGATTTCTCAATCCTTCCTCTCTTACTTCTACGAAGTACAGGTGACTCGCTGGTTGTTGGAACACAAGCCGAGATGTTGGAACGTACGTTTGTACCATCTCCTTGTCCAGTTCCAAACGAAACCAGATCCTTTGGTCTAGGTATTGATGTGAAACGATTCTCATCAAATATTGCATCTCTTGACTCAATCACAGTGTGAACTGCTATAGAATCATTAGGTTCAATGACATAGAACCTATAAGCCTTGGAATGCTCAGCATAACCAATAAAGATGCAATCAATACCTCTTTCTCCCAAAGTTCTTATCTTTGGTTGGGGTAGTCTTACTACAGCCCTGCAGCCCCAAACTCGAAGGTAGTTCAAGTTAGGCTTCTTTTTGTACCAAAGTTCATATGGGGTTATCTTGTTCCTTTTGTTAGGAACTCTGTTCAACAAGTAACATGCTGTTAACATGCCCTCACCCCAGAAACCGTCACTCAATCCAGAGTAGGATAACATGGAATTAACCATTTCTTTAAGGACTCTGTTCTTCCTCTCAGATACACCATTTTGTTGTGGTGTATAAGGAGCTGTGACCTCATGTATTATACCCACAGACTGAAAGTAAGCAGGATCATAATACTCACCACCTCTATCGGTGCGTAACTTTTTAATCAAGTTACTTTGTTGCAATTCAACCTCAGTTTTGTAAACCTTGAATTTCTCTAAGGCTTCATCCTTAGAGTGCAACAAATATACAGAACAATATCTGGAATAATCATCAATGAATGTGACAAAATATTTCTTATTCCCCAGAGATGGTGTAGCATGCAAATCACATAAATCACTATGAATCAGTCCAAGGACTTCCGATACCCTAACAATGCTATCAAATTTCTTCCTAGTTATCTTAGTCAACATACATGTTCTGCATTTCTCTACATTCATGTCAAAACCAGGAATTAAACCTTCCTTCGACATTTCAAGCATCCTAGCATAATGTACATGGCCTAATCTCATATGCCATAAGAAACTATCATTTCCGACTGTTGTTGGAACAGCGGATCTATGTTGGAACTTGTCAAGTAACTAAACCATAACTTAATCGAAGCAACCTACGCCAGTCACTAACCATATCATTCCACGGTTGTGATCATACCTTAGCCAATTTGCAGATTTCGGTCCTCCAATATGGTGGGCATCAACATGCTTTGAACAGTCACCATATCAAGGGGTGTGAGAAGAAAGTGCATCTTCTTTACCATCTTCTGAATTCGACTCCTCCAGACTTCTCTAATTTCCCAAACTTGGTAGTCATCTCACGCACAGAAACACCAGCCATCGTTCTCAGAAAATACTCTTTAAGATTGTTGGTTTATCTCCTCTGTTTCGCGGTGTTGGAACAGAGCGCAGGGTGTTGGAACAATGAAAACTGTGTTTCAGAGAGAAAAGTTTGGGTATCTTGGATTGTGATTGAATCCTGTACGAAGCAGTTTCCTTAAAGAGTATTTCGACCCTATACAGCCTTGGGTTACACGAAATCCCTCGCAGGATAAGACAATCACATCCACTCTTTGTCTAGGCTTAAGATCAAAGAGTAACAAGAAGAGATCTTGTGTGTGTTTACTTTGGTTGCTTTTGTGAATCAGATCTATCTCTGTAGATCTCGAAATTCTTCTGTCTCATGTCTCAGAGAGACAACAGAACTTATAAAGTTCTCATAAGGCTTCAATGGACGTTTGCAACGTCCATTTAATGATTATACCAAAGACACCTATTCGCAATATGTTGGAACACCTTTGTATATGTTGTAACACCTTATTCACTTAAATATCCAACAGTCGTCGGTGTATGCATGCCGTGCAAGGCAACGCCACCTACGGAGGAATCTTTTACGTGCAGCACATGCATACGCCTTGGCACCGTCCTGCGTCTCTTCCCATCCTGAAACTATCATCCCGTTTCCGGCCTTGTAGTATACGAACCTAACCCAACGATGGAGAAAACTTGCAATGTGTTTTCTGTGTCCAGTTGCCTGAAAGACGTGTCACGGTTTGTTCTCTATCTCTTTCCCTTGTTCTGTATCCAGTTGCCTCTCGTTTTTCCTCATTGGTTATGTTATTAGTGTGTTTTCATGGATTCAGAATCTAGGGGTTGGTATGGTTAATATATTATATTTCTTTGACAGGATCATCTGAAACTGAGATTTCCGTGATTTCCGTGTATGAATCTGAAACTCTTATACAACATTGTAAAACAACAAAGAAAATATTGTCTTTGCTCATTCATGATGTACATATGCTTTTTGATGTTCTGTGCGTGGAGGGTATGGTATGAACGAGACTTCATGTTTCATAAGCACTATGGATAAAGGTGTCATTATATCTGGCCATGTCGGATCCCCTAATAAACCCGAAGCTACATGTACATTGGTTTCGTCCCAAGCGGCACTCGATCCTGTGACCTGACTACAGAATCATTATCATTAGCTTCTCTATAAACTACAAAAAAACCAATGACTAATGAGTTTAGCTATGCAGGGAAATTTAAGAAAAACAAAACCTCTCATATTTTCCAACTTCCTTCTTTTCTTTTGTTTCTGTTTTAATCTTCAACCATATATTTATAGATAGATAACGAAAGTTGTACAATTCATCCATTAATACGTTGTTAATCTATCCTGCTTTTGTTTACTTGGATTAGTTCGTTGGGACTTGGTAATTATAATGATGGCCAGTTTATGGTGTCGTTAAAAATTGTTAGGCAACTTTATTTCTGCAGATGACTTTGTACACTTTCTTATTGGCATTTGGTTGCCGTTTGTGGACTGTTTTTTTTTAAATTATTTTTTGACCAATTATTGTTCTTGTCAATGATTAAAGATAACACTTTGCTGAGTATTTGATATCGTGAACTTTACATGACAGATTTGACGACAATTAAGCAGAGGTAATGGATACCTTGTATGTGTATTTTTCAGGCACCATGTGGGCACAATTTTTGCTTTGGTTTCTAACTTTCTATACACAAGAAGGTTTGCTTTTCATTACTCTTTTCGCTTTTTGTCCATTTGACTAGTCCTGGTTTCTTTTGTTTATATCACGTTTATAGAAGTAGCTAGCGACATCATACAGTTTAGTGATAAGACTTGCTCTCATTTTGTCTTGAATATGTGTCACACACTGGAGGAAGAAATGTTTTGAATATGTGTCAAACAGCAACAAAAGGACAAACAAGAAGCAAACGTCTCACCAGAAGAAATGTTTACTTCTGATTGACCAATTTGGCATGTGATTAAACAATAATTTTTGCATCTAAAATAACACTTTTTTGTTTTGAACTCGCTGTCATTTTTATTTTTCCATTAACGTGTTTCAGTTAACGAGGATTTACAATAATGATGACTGAATGATGTTAATTCAATGATGATATTTGTAAATGATCATCATCTATCCTTGCCTGCGAACTGCTATTGACGCCATAGCTTGCAGGTTAATTAGCTCTGTTAATGACATCCACCGAAGAGATTACACAGCTGATATAGCCATCCAAGGCCTTGAAAAATACAATATCTTGTTTTCAATATAGCCACCAAAAAATATTGTTGGGTTCATTGCCTAATCGGTAGCTTCAGAAGAGATTTAAATCTCTCTTGTAACAGGACTTGATCATTTGGTGGGACTTAATCTCACGAACTACTCTTCAATGGACATCATATCATTTGTCCTTTCAGTGGCTTCGACGCATTATTGGCATGTGAAATCAGTGAAAAATTTATTTCCGCCACACGAAGACCACGCAACACACGTTATGTTTCCATCATTGTCAATCGTGTAAGCGCAAAATAGTATACGTGTGCCTAAAGTTAGGTCAAAGATAAGGTAATAATTAAAACAGTCAATTTCAAAAAGAGTCAATCGGTAAGAGTAGGCTACCCCATGGCAAACCAATACGATTAAGCCTCAATCTCTCGATTTCATAGGATCAAACTTAATGGTTTACACTTTTATATATTAGTTTGCATCTTTCATACTTGTATTATTATTTCATAAGTCTAATAAAAATATTGAGCGATTTTCTCTCTCTTGTGAACTCGCGATAAGGCGATTAGGGTCTTCCTTCCTACCGCCGCCGGCGACGGTGCCTCACGTTCGTAGCCGAGAACTCTCCCCCTTCCTCTCCCATGGCTGAGGGAGCCTCTCCTCCCTCGGACATTCCCCCGGATCTTCTCTTCTTGTCTTCTGCTCCTCCGCTCACTTCGTCGTCTGCTTCTATTGAGGCTATCTCCCCTACGGTTTCAATCCCGGCATCACCTCCTTTGCCTTGTGCTCCTCTGTCAGGTTGTCCTCCGGTCTCCTCTTCGGAACCTTCGGCAACTTCTCTACCGGACAAATCAACTTCTTGGATCTCCAATTTCAAGCCCCAATTCAAAAATTTAACGAAGATTGGTTCCCCAACTATGTCTTCCGATGGTATTCCTCAGATCCAGGCCCCTGATTCCATAGTCTTGAGTTCAGCTCAGATCTGGAAGAATCATATTGTCGCCTACTTTCACGGGAACCCTCCTTCTGTAGCCAAGATATTCTCCGATTTGAATCCGATTTGGGGTTTAAAAGGTCTTATTTCAATTAAGCATCATTCTCCGGGAGTTTTCCTTATTCTTATTCCAAATCTCGACACAAGGAATTGGGTTCTAGATGTTGGCTTCTGGCATTCGGGAAATTGTTCTATCACTGTAACTCCTTGGGAACCTTCATCATCTACTCGCAGAATGAAGCTGGTACATGCCCCTGTTTGGGTCCTCTTTAGGCGTGTTCCACCGGAGCTCTGGTCGGAGGTTGGCTTCAGTACCATTGCGTCAGCGGTGGGGATTCCTGTCCATTCCAAATTTCCCAATATTAAACCCTACTCTAATGGAGTGGTCAAGCTAAGAGCCAACTCAATTCGGATCAAGGATAAATTTGGGAATTTTGCTCTGGTTTTGGTTGAAGTTCTTAAGCTCCCTCCAAAGTGTAGTAATTGTCGAGAGTTTGGTCACCTGGAGTTACGTTTCCCCTCAACAATTGTCCCACTTGCTCCAATGGCTCAATTGTTGGCAAAATCCTCTACTCCTTCAAAGGGAACTTCTTCTCCGAGATCAGTTCCTGCTACTTCAAAGGAAGTCTTGGTTGTGGAGGATTCTGAGAGTAATCAGGAAGCTCAGGATGTTCACTCCTCCTCCAGTGTTCAAGACCATTTATCTCCCTCAACTAGTTCTACTGTAATTGTTATTTCGGAAGACGCTCCGGTGAGTGATCCTCTGGATGGGTATACTAAAGTTACGAAGAGGTCCAAACCTCCTACGGTTTCTCAAACCTCTTCAGAGAATGCTCGTCGAGCACAACCGGTGACTTCATCCCAGTTTGGTGAAGAAGAGGATGTTAATAAAAGTGCCCAAGTGGTTATTAGGAATCGTTTCAAGGCCTTACAATCAATGGGATCCTTTCCAACACCCCTGCTCATTCCAAAAATGCAGAGGCGAGTTCAGAGGCAGCAAGCTCGTCAGATTTCCTCTTCTCTGACAACTAGACCTCCTCCGGATCCCGAGGAAGTGGATTCCTGTACTTCAGTTTCGTCTTTTGCAAGTCCGTCAGAGCATCCGCGCTTAGCAGGTGCTCTTGTTACTGATTCCTAGGTGTCTAGCAGCACCTTTTTTTACTTCTTATGAAGTGCTTTTCCTGGAACGTTCGAGGCATGAATGGCGATACCAGGCAATCAACAGTCAAATGTTGGTTTATGACTAATCAACCTCTTATAGGAGGTCTTTTGGAAACACACATTCAGCAGCAAAACATGTCGGCGTCTATAAATCATCTTTTTCTTGGGTGGAGATTTGATAGTAATCACTCCCCAGAGGCGGAAAATGGTAGAATTATAGTGGTTTGGGACCCTCTCTTATCTGTCATTACATTTTTGAAAACATCTCAGCTCATCCTAGTGGGAGTTTATAATCCTGCAACCCGTCATTCTTTCAACATTGCCTTCATTTATGCAAGGAATACGAGAGAGGAACGAGTTGTTTTGTGGGATCTTTTGAGGGAGTTAGCTTCCACTGTTCCGGTCTCTTCTTCTCCCTGGATCGTTATGGGAGATTTTAATCAGATCCTCTCTATTGATGAAGCTTACTCGTTGCTTCCGACAACTATTTCCCTTCTTGGCATGGTGAATTTACAAGAGTGCCTTGATTCTTGCCAACTCTTCGATATTTCGTCCAGAGGATGCTTTTATACTTGGGATAATAAATCTTTGACAAATCCCAAGGCTAGGAAGCTAGATAGAGCTGTCATTAATGAGGTGTGGCAAGACACCTATCCCAACTCTAATGCTCTCTTTGACACACCAGGTAGCTCAGATCACTCTCCGTGCTTGGTCTCTCTATCAAATGAAGTTACTCGTCGGAAGATCAGATTCAACTTCTTCACCTTTTTCACTCTTCACCCTGATTACCGGACCCTTATGGAAGAGGCTTGGAGTTCTGTAAGTGTCTCAGGAGGTACCACTTTCTCCCTTTACCAGCGACTGAGATCGGCAAAGGCTTGTTGCAAAGGATTAAATCGATCTTCCTTCAGTAACATTCAGGCAAGATCAAAGGGAGCTCTGGAAGCCCAGGAATCAGTACAACGCAACTTGCTTTCTGATCCTTCTCCTGAGCTGTTCCATCTCGAATTTGAGGCAAGAAAATCTTGGGTTCTTCTCTCGACTGCTGAAGAATCCTTCTTCAGACAGAAATCTAGAGTCCACTGGCTTAAGGAAGGTGATTCAAATACTAGGTTTTTCCATCGCTCTGTTAAGGCAAATCTGTCCCGGAATATCATTCATCACCTGAGAGATAATAATGGGATTAAAGTTTCCAACCCAGAGCAGCTTAAGTCAATGACAGTTGCTTATTATCGTGATCTTTTGGGTTCTCCAAACCTTGCGGTGCATCCCTTTTCTAAGGCCCAGATTCAAGCCATTCATCCTTATCGCTGTGGAAATGTAATGGCCTCTTCTCTGGTTGCTATCCCAACAGATGCTGAGATTACCCAAGCTTTGTTCTCTCTCCCGAAAAATAAAGCACCAGGTCCGGACGGATTCACTATGGAGTTCTTCACCTCCTCTTGGGATTTGGTGGGTCCAGATCTGTTAGCGGCAGTGAGAGAATTCTTTACTGGGTCCTTTATGCTGCGACAAGTCAATACAACGGTAATCTCCCTGATCCCTAAAATTGCAGGAGCTGAAACGCTTCAAAACTTCAGGCCCATCTCTCTATGCAATACAGTGTACAAGGTCATCTCTCGAATTTTATCTCTGCGTCTTAAGAGGTTAATTCCTGAAGTAGTTCAGAGAAATCAAGTGGGGTTTGTCCAAGGGAGGCTTCTGTGTGAAAATGTTCTCTTAGCCTCCGAGTTGGTTCGAGACTTTAACAAAGATGGTGTTATTTCAAGAGGCTGTTTGCAAATAGATATCTCCAAGGCATATGACAATGTCGACTGGAGGTTTATCATTACCATTTTGGAAGCATTGGAATTGCCCGAAGTTTTCATTAAGTGGATATTTCTATGCATCTTTACGCCTTATTATTATATTTCCGTGAATGGAGAGTTGGCAGGGTTTTTTAAAGGTATGAAAGGGTTAAGGCAAGGGGACCCTATCTCCTCTTCTCTGTTCGTTTTATCAATGGACATTTTGTCTAAGTTACTGGACAAGGCGGTTCTGAATGGTAGCTTCCGACCCCATCCTTTATGCTTCGATCCTCTCATTACCCATTTGAGTTTCGCAGATGATGTTCTTATCTTCTTTGATGGTTCTGAGGATTCTCTTCGAGGCATTCTTCATGTTCTTAAGGATTTTGAAGGCACTTCTGGTTTGGCCTTGAGTCTCCGCAAATCATGTCTTTTTCTCGTTGGCAACAAACCTGTTCTTACTCAACAGTTAGCGTCTCTATTTGGGTTGGTCCACGGATCTCTTCCAGTACGGTACTTGGTACTCCCTCTTATGCCTCACAAATTGAGACCCCAAGACTACCAACCTCTTATTGATAAAGTCAGGTCTAGAATTTGCTCTTGGACAGCTCGGCAACTCTCCTTTGCGGGAAGATTACAACTAATCCAGTCTGTTATCTATAGCACCATCAACTTCTGGTCTGCTGCTTTCCCTCTTCCAAAAAGATGTTTCAGTCTCTTGGAAAAAATGTGTAATGCCTTTCTTTGGAATGGTGCTCCGGACTCAGCCAGAGGAGCGAGAGTCTCTTGGGAATCAGTTTGTTCTCCTAAGAGTTCCGGTGGGCTTGGCTTGCGAAGACTTGAAGATATGAACCAAGTTTTTGGTCTAAAGTTGATTTGGATGATTTTTGCCTCAAATGGCTCTCTTTGGGTAGCTTGGGTGCAGAAATATGTTCTCAGAGGAAGATTATTTTGGTGCCCCTCGCTTCACGTGACGGGAAGTTGGATCTGGAAACATCTTTTGAATCTCCGAGACGTAGCCAGATCGCATTTGTTCATTAAGGTTAACTCAGGCAATACTGCTCTGTTTTGGCATGATAATTGGTCCGATTTGGGGCCACTGATTGACATAACAGGTGTAAATGGTCTGAGAGTAACGGGTATTCAAAGAATGGCCACAGTTAGCGAGGCTTGTTGTGGTTCTACTTGGTCAATTTCTGGTGGGAGACACCCTATTCTGAGGCTCTTACGAGATTGTTTGCCTCCCTCGGTCCCAGCTTCTCTAAATAGTAACAAGGACGTCTTCTTATGGAGGAACTCACCTCTTGATTCTCCAGGGGAATTCTCATCCTCTAAGACGTGGGACTTTCTCCATCCGGCAGGCCCCTCTGTTACTTGGACTAAATCTGTTTGGTTTAAGCAAAGGATCCCTAAGCATGCGTTCATAATGTGGATTGTCATGAGGGATCGTCTACTTACACGCGACAGGTTAAAATCGTGGGGTCTATCAGTTCCTGATTCATGTCTTCTCTGCGATTCCCATCCGGAAACCAAGGTCCATCTCTTAGGAGACTGTGTTTATTCTAAGGAATCTGGACAAGTTTCTTTAATCACTCAGGTTTGGTCCTTCCTACTTCAATAGACGACATCGCTCATTGGTTTCTCTCTCCCACACCTCATAAAAGGGTCAATATAATTTGCAAGCTTTTGGTACAAGCAATAGTTTACTGTCTTTGGCGTGAGAGGAATTCTAGACTCCATACACCAAACAAGAAACCGGTTCATGTTTTGATAAAGGAAATCCAACTTCTCTTGAGAGCTAAGCTTTTCAGCTTAGACCGGTCTTCTCCTATTGTCTCACCAACCGGTTCCTCTCTTTCTGCTAGAAGAGAGGACTCGTTTCTCGTTACTTGGTTCAGGTTATTTCAATCTTAAGCTTTTGCTTTTCTATCTACTACTGCCGCTGTTATGCTGCTGTTGTGTGTTGTGATTTGTAATCTCCCTTCTGCTTTGTATCCCTTTTGGAAGGAAATTTATGAATAAAAGTATTTAAAAAAAAAATATATATATATATATATATTATTTCATATAATTTTGACCCAAATTTGTCTGGGGTCTCAAGTATCTTTGATTGAAGTGATTTCCAGCCTCTCACGTTATCTCAGTGGGTCTCGTTTATGTCCGTGTCTCTCTCTATTATCACCAACATGCAACACAAAGTTCCGCAAGCACAAACATCCAAAGAAAATAGGATCGATCTATATACGTTTTCCAAACACTTTTAAGACATTTTTTTATGATCATGCACAATGTTTGAGTTAGCGTTTTCAAGCTTGATTTCTAATATCAAGCATAAACACACCAAACAACAAATTCTCCTTCCCATGTCTGATAAAAAGTGTTATATTCTGTTCCAAT